>UESW01004604.1:447592-560854 GCA_900491605.1 Calamus simplicifolius
CACGACTGATCTCGGACCATTGTGATCGGTTCGATCTTCGATGATCCGACGGTTGCGATCGATCCAATCCCTGATTCCGATCGGCCACGATCGATCTCGGACATGGCGATCGGTCCGATCGCCAACGATCCAACGGTTGCGATCGATCCAAGCCTGATCCCGATCGGCCACGACCGATCTCGGACCATGGCGATCGGTCCGATCACCGATGATCCGACGGTTGCGATCGATCCAAGCCCTGATCCGATCGCCACGACCGATCTCGGACCGTTGCGATCGTCCGATCGCCGATGATCCGACGGTTGCGATCGATCCAAGCCCTGATCCCGATCGGCCACGACCGATCTCGGAGTCCGATCACCGACGATCCGACGGTTGCGATCGATCCAAGCCTGATCCCGATCGGCCACGATCGATCTCCGACCATTGCGATCGGTCCGATCGCGACGATCCGACGGTTGCGATCGATCCAAGCCCTGATCCCGATCGGCCACGACCGATCTCGGACCGTTGCGATCGGTCCGATCGCGACGATCCGACGGTTGCGATCGATCCAGCCCTGATCCCGATCGGCCACGACCGATCTCGGACCGTTGCGATCGGTCCGATCGGTGATGATCCGACGGTTGCGATCGATCCAAGCCCTGATCCCGATCGGCCAGACCGATCTCGACCGTTGCGATCGGTCCGATCGCCGACGATCCGACGGTTGCGATCGATCCAAGCCCTGATCCCGATCGGCCACGATCGATCTCAGAATGTTGCGATTGATCGATCGGCGATGATCCGACGGTTGCGATCGATCCAGCCCTGATCCGATCCCGACCGATCTCGGACCGCGATCGGTCCGATCGCCGACGATCCGATGGTTGCGATCGATCCAAGCCCTGATCCCGATCGGCCACGACCGATCTCGGACCGGCGATCGGTCCGATCGGCGATGATCCGACGGTTGCGATCGATCCAAGCCCTGATCCCGATCGGCCATGACCGATCTCGGACCGTTGCGATCGGTCCGATCACGACGATCCGATGGTTGCGATCGATCCAAGCCCTGATCCGATCGGCCACGACCGATCTGGACCGGCGATCGGTTCGATCGCCGACGATCCGACGGTTATGATCGATCCAAGCCCTGATCCCGATCGGCCATGACCGATCTCGGATCGTTGCGATCGGTCCGATCGCCGACGATCCGACGGTTGCGATCGATCCAAGCCCTGATCCCGATCGGCCAAGACCGATCTCGGACCGGCGATCGGTCATATCGCCGATGATCCGATGGTTGCGGTCGATCCAAGCCCTGATCCGATCGCCACGACCAATCTTGGACCATGGCGATCGGTCCGATCGACGATTCGACGGTTGCGATCGATCCAAGCCTGATCCCGATCGGCCACGACCGATCTCGAACCATTGCGATCGGTCCGATCAGCGACGATCCGACGGTTGCGATCGATCCAAGCCCTGATCCCGATCGGCCACGATCGATCTCGGACCGTTGCGATCGGTCCGATCGCCGACGATCCGATGGTTGCGATCGATCCAAGCCTTGATCCCGATCGGCCACGACCGATCTCGGACCGTGGCGATCGGTCCGATCGCTGACGATTCGACGGTTGCGATCGATCCAAGCCCTGATCCCGATCGGCCACGACCGATCTCGGACCGTTGCGATCGGTTCGATCGCCGACGATCGATGGTTGCGATCGATCCAAGCCCTGATCCCGATCGGCCACGACCGATCTCGAACCATTGCAATCGATCCATGCCCTGATCCGATCGACCACGACCGATCTCGGACCATTGCGATCGGTTCGATCGCCGACGATCCGACGGTTGCGATCGATCCAAGCCCTGATCCTGATCGGCCAAGACCGATCTCGGACCGTTGCGATCGGTCCGATCGGCGACGATCCGATGGTTGCGATCGATCCAAGCCCTGATCCCGATCGGCCACGACCGATCTTGGACCGTGGCGATCGGTCCGATCGCCGACGATCCGACGGTTGCGATCGATCCAAGCCCTGATCCCGATCGGCCATGACCGATCTCGAACCATTGCGATCGGTCCGATCGGTGACGATCCGACAGTTGCGATCGATCCAAGCATGATCCGATCGGCCACGACCGATCTCGGACATCGGTTTGATCGTCGACGATCCAACGGTTGCAATCGATCCAAGCCCTGATCCCGATCGGCCACGACCGATCTTGGACCGTGGCGATCGGTCCGATCGCCGATGATCCGATGGTTGCGATCGATCCAAGCCCTGATCCGATCGGCCACGATCGATCTCGGACCGTTGCGATCGGTCCGATCGCGACGATCCGACAGTTGCGATCGATCCAAGCCCTGATCCCGATCGGCCACGACCGATCTCAGACTGTGGCGATCGGTCCGATCCCGATGATCCGATGGTTGCGATCGATCCAAGCCTGATCCCGATCGGCCACGATCGATCTTGGAACGTTGCGATCGGTTCGATTGCCGACGATCGACGGTTGCAATCGATCCAAGCCCTGATCCGATCGGCCACGACCGATCTCCGACCGTTGCGATCGGTCCGATTGGCGATGATCCGACGGTTGCGATCGATCCAGCCCTGATCCCGATTAGCCACGACCGATCTCGGACCGTTGCGATCGGTCGATGGCCGACGATCGACGATTGCGATCGATCCAAGCCATGATCCCGATCGGCCATGACCGATCTCGGACCGTGGCGATCGGTCCGATCACCGACGATCCGATGGTTGCGATCGATCCAAGCCTGATCCCGATCGGCCACGACTGATCTTGGCCCATTGCGATCGGTCCGATCGCCGATGATCCGACGGTTGCGATCGATCCAAGCCCTGATCCCGATCGGCCATGATCGATCTCGGACCGTTGCGATCGGGATCGTTAACGATCCGACGGTTGCGATCGATGCAAGCCTGATCCGATCGGCCACGACCGATCTGGACCGTTGCGATCGGTCTGATCGCCGACGATCCGACGGTTGTGATCGATCCAAGCCTTGATCCCGATCGCCACGACCGATCTCAGACCGTGGCGATCGGTCGATCGCTGACGATCTGACGGTTGCGATCGATCCAAGCCCGATCCCGATCGGCCACAACCGATCTCGGACCATTGCGATCGGTCCGATTGGCGATGTTCCGACTGTTGCGATTGATCCAAGCCCTGATCCCGATCGGCCATGACCGATCTTGGACCATTGCGATCGGTCCGATCGCCGACGATCCGACTGTTGCGATCGATCCAAGCCCTGATCCCGATCGGCCATGACCGATCTCGGACCATTGCGATCGGTCCGATCGGCGACGATGGTTGCGATCGATCCAAGCCCTGATCCCGATCGGCCACGACCGATCTCGGACCATTGCGATCGGTCCGATCACCAACGATCCGATGGTTGCGATCGATCCAACCCTGATCCCGATTGGCCATGACCGATCTTGGACCGTTGCGATCGGTCCGATCGCCGACGATCCGACGATTGCGATCGATTCAAGCCTGATCCGATCGGCCACGACCGATCTAGGACCGTTGCGATCGATCCGATCGCGACGATCCGACGGTTGTGATCGATCCAAGCCCTGATCCCGATCGGTCACGACCGATCTCGACCGTTGCGATCGATCCGATCAGCGATGATCCGACGGTTGCGATCGATCCAAGCCCTGATCCTGATTGGCCATGACCGATCTCGGATCATTGCGATCGGTCCGAACGCCGACGATCCGATGATTGCGATCGATCCAAGCCCTGATCCCGATCGGCCACGACCGATCTTGGACCGTTGCGATCGGTCCGATTACCGACGATCCGACGATTGCGATCATTTCAAGCCCTGATCCCGATCGGCCATGACCGATCTAGGACCATTGCGATCGGTCCGATCGCCGATGATCCGATGGTTGCGATCGATCCAAGCCCTGATCCTGATCGGTCACGACCGATCTCAGACCGTTGCGATCGATCCGATCAGCGATGATTCGACGGTTGCGATCGATCCAAGCCCTGATCTCGATCGGCCACGACCGATCTCGGACCGTTGCGATCGGTCCAAACACCGACGATCTAACGGTTGCGATTGATCCAAGCCCTGATCCCGATCGACTACGACCGATCTCGGACCGTGGCGATCGATCCGATCACCGACGATCCGACGGTTGCGATCGATCCAAGCCCTAATCCTAATAGGCCACGATCGATCTCGGACCGTTGCGATCGGTTCGATCGCCGACGATTCGATGGTTGCGATCGATCCAAACCCTGATCCCGATCGGCGACGATCGATCTCGGACCGTTGCGATCAGTCCGATCGCCGATGATCCGACGGTTGCGATCGATCCAAGCCCTGATCCCGATCGGCCATGACCAATCTGGGACCATGGCGATCGGTCCGATCGCTGACGATTCGACGGTTGCGATCTATCCAAGCTGTGATCCCGATCGGCCACGATCGATCTCAGACCGTTGCGATCGATCCGATCGGCGACGATCCGATGGTTGCGATCGATCGAAGCCATGATCGATCCCGGTCGACGATGAACGATCTTGGACCATCGCGATCGATCCGATCGACGACGATCCGACGGTTGCGATCGATCGAAACCATGATCGATCCCGGTTGGCGATGATCGATCCGACGCATGTACCAAAATTAAATTTTTAAAACAATTACGATGCATTTCATTGCATCGTAATGTTTTATTTTTAGTTTTTTTATCTTTTAATTATATTTTTATTAAATTTAATTTTTAAAAAACATTGCGACGTAATACTTGTGTCGCTAATTAAAAATTATTTTTATTAATTTACTGTTTTATTGCGTCGCTATTGCATCGCTATTTAACATAATTAATTTTTTTAAAAATATTGCGACACACTCAGTTGTGTCGCAATATTTTTATTTCATAATTATTTTTAATATTTTTATAAAATTTAATTTTTTAAAAAACATTGCGATGCAATACTTGCGTCGCTAAATTAAAAATTATTTTTATTAATTTACTATTTTATTGCATCGCTATTGCATCGCTATTTAACATAATTAATTTTTTAAAAAATATTACGACGCACTGAGTTACGTAGCAATATTTTTATTTTATAATTATATTTTATAAATATTAATTTTATTTAAAATTACTATGATGCAATTAATGTGTCGCTAAATTAAAAATATTTTTTCTAATTTTCTGGTTTATTGCGTCGCTAATGCGTCGCTATTTAACATAATTAATTTTTTTAAAAATATTGCGACGCACTGAGTTGCGTCATAATATTTTATATTTCATAATTCTATTTTATAAAAATTAAATTTAAAAATATTGCGATGCATTACTTGCGTCGCTAAATTAAAAAATTAATTTTTTTTTGATTTTCTGGTTTATTGAGTCGCTAATGCATCGCTAATTGCATCGCAATGTTTTATTATCGCGGAGGCATCGCAATGTGGTCGCAATTTAGCGACGCAACGATGCGTCGCTAAATTTGCGTCGCTATTTCAGTATTTTCTTGTAGTGAGGCTTCTTTGCCTTCTTCCTCTTTTGCAGGCTACTTTTAAGGCTCCTCCTTCTTTTGAACCTTTCTTCATTGCCTGTTTCTTCTTCCTATCAACTAGAAGAATATGAGCCTTATCACCCTTGAAGTGACTCTCAGCTGTCTTGAGCATATTCAACAGCTCAGGTAATGAAATATTTAGTTTATTCATATGATAGTTCATGACAAACTGCAAGAAGGAGTCTGGGAGTGATTGTAGGATCAAGTCCTGATTAAGCTTTCCATCAATTACAAACCCTAATTGACCTAACCGAGTGATTAAGTCAATCATCTTTAAAACATGAGCTTGAACGGATGAGCCCTCACTCATACGTGCATGGAACAACTGCTTCAAAATCTCATATCGAGCAGCCCTACTTTGCTCTCCATAAAGCTCTTTAAGATTGAGCAATATGGATTGAGGTTCCCGCTCCTCATGTTGCCTCTGTAATTCATTGCTCATCGAGGCCAACATGATACACTTAACAGTCAAAATATCACTCTGCCACTTTTTATATGTGGCTCGTTCCTCCTCTGTTGCATTATTTCCGATCGGATCTGGATTAGGAGAGTCGAGGATGTAGGAAACCTTTTCCTGAGTTAAGACAATTCTCAAGTTCCTCAACCAGTCTACATAATTTGGACCAGTCAACTTGTTGGCATCTAAAATGCCCCGCAGTGATAAAGTAGAAGCCATAAAATTTTAATCTACATTAAAAGTAAAGAACAATACATAACAGACCACTCATAATGATGTCTACAACTAGACAAGGACTTATCAATCTAATTGTATCTCCCACTATTTTATCACGAATACCATAACCCTCACCTATGGTAAGCGAGAAAACCCTACCAGGGTTTCTTTAGTAGGGTTGAGATCCCAATTCGTCATAAATATCTTGTGTTACACAACAAACATTCATGAGTTCAAGGGTAGAAAATATCCTTTCCAATTGCAACCCATGCAACTCTCAACATAACACCTGCCTCTAAGATACTTATAGCCTTGTGTTATACAACAAACTATAATGTCTTAGTTTAGTCAAACCCTTCATTTTCATATAGTCATGATTGAATAATATTGCCCTTGTGTTACACAACAAAGCAACACCACTAATCATGCTATAAAGCATTAAATGCACTAAGATAATTCATATTTAACCCTAGAGTAGGCCTTGTGTTGCACAACAAACCTACTATAGTTGTTATCATAAATTTATCTTAGTATGAAGGAAGGCATTAGGTAGTGTTCATAATCAATATATCATTTCCAATTCAAGGTCTAAATCAATCAAATTGGCCAGTTAAGTGGGAGAGAGGTGGGGGTCCTCCCATTGCTTTCCTTAGACACCAATTTAATTGGCCAGGTCAGTCAACGGAACTAATTAAAAAACCACGATCTCTTTACCTTTCCAGAACCACTTTTCTAGACACCAATTGATTAATCAAACCCTAAAAGGATTTAATTATGATTCTATCACACTACGACTAAATATAATTTTTAGGAGGGCTTTGATGGTCTCATGCACATCCTTTTTTTAGTATGCATAACAATAATATCATACCATGCATATGTTCAATGCAATTTTAAAATTATCATTTTAAGTAAAATTTTTCATTAATTAGACCACGTCCGGCCGTAGCTCATTAGTCCCTTGGGCCAGTCTATGCAAAACACCGCAGGCATAGAGGCTCAAGAGGCGTATTCTAATACAAGAAATTTTATAACTCTACATAATAAAACAATCATGCTAAAAGCATAATATAATCATTCATGTAATCAATATATTATGGACCACTAATTGAATTAATCAAGGTGGCTCTTATACCAATGTTGGGTTCCGGTCATGCAGCGGAAGGCTGGATTTCAAAAAAAATGTAACCTTGAAACCCTAATCAATCGAAACCTTAGACCCAAGACCCCTTGATTATAACAATTAATTAGTCATAAAATGTAACATATATGTAGAGAAACATACCTTAGTACTTGGTGAAGAAAGAAGGAAGCCGGTTATCCAATCTTTTCCACTAGGCGCCCAAGTGTTCGCCCTCCAATGGTGATCCACACGAGAATTGGATCAAAGATATGCTCACGAACTTGACTTAAACCTTTTTTGGCTTCTTGACTTCTTGGCTTGGCTCTTAAGACTCTTTTACACTTTTCTTAAGCCTAATAAAACATGTATAGGCTAAGCAAAGAGTTGTCCTAAATTGACTAAGGCTTGTAGGAAGAGAGAGAGGGAGAGAGAAGACTCTTGTCTTAACAAGGATTACTAAAAATTATCCGATGCAATCCCATATGTGCCACCCCCTTTAAATAGTGAATGGGGAGACATCAAATGAAGGGATACAACCCATTCCACGTCCTTCTGAAAGGATATAAAATTTTTAAATTCATTTCAATTTGAATTAAGGGACACATCGTTATAATTTTCTGCACCTTTCTTCCTATGCGCGCAGCTTTTGGCATCCCATCTTAAATCATATAGCCTCTGATTTTGCTATATGTCAAGATAAGGTTCTCCATGTTTATATGGACTCTTAAATCCCCAAAAGATGCATCTTCTAGTGCCTTAAATCAGAAGGACTTTTAGATGCATCTTAAAAATTCTGCACGCGCACAGTTTTTCTTTCGAGAGTCCCATGTATCTTGGACTCTATTAATTCAACCTTATTCAATACAATAACATCTAGATAAGGTTCTCCACGTTTAATGGACCTATAAATCCCAAAAAAAGATGTGCCTCCTAGTACCTTAAATCAGAAGGACTCTTAGGCACCTCTTGAAAATACTGCAGGTGCATAGTTCCCTTCCGAGAGTCCTATATTTCTTGGACTCTATTAATTCAACCTTATCCAATCCAATAACTGATTGATCAGGTCAGAGGTTATCCCAAATTAATTCTAAAATTAATTTGGATCAATTAATTAAGCTGGTTCAAATCAATTTCGACCCAAATTGAAGCGATAGTTAGCCACATGTGCTAGCATGCTGATTGGTTAACAAATTAAATTAATTAATCTTATTAAAATAATTATTTGATCAATTCCCTTATGTGTGTGACTCATTGGGTTCCTCATCTAGCCAGCAGTAGGTTTAGGTTTAAGTCGATTTAGTTCGATTAGAAATTGACTAACCGAATTAGATCAAATCGTGCTAACCCTAGTTACCAATTTGAATCATCTTTTAAATTGACTCATGAATTAAATAAATTTAATTCATGAAAACCTACAAGACAATATTGACATCTAGCAATATATTATGTCTACCTAGAAGATGAAGAATTTGATGAAATTACTAAAATACCCTTCAGTGGCAAGTTACTGTGCAATTCAATCCTTCGATCTTTCTTTATCCTGAATAAGTGATGGGTATGGAAAATGTCAAACCCTAACATTTTATTCATTTGAATCTCAAATCAATAATAAAGACTCGACAAATGAAAAATTAGAAACCTATTCTAATTTCATTTTGCTTTGATCAAAGACTTCTTGAGTTATCATATGATGAGATTATATGGGATTACTTTTCCTCTTACTAGGAATGATCGATTCCTTGTTGACCTACTCATAACCTTCATACACAATCCTTTATATCCATGAACACCCCGTACATGACTTAGCCATGAATGAGTATGAACTAAAACATAGATTCATGTGCATAAGATTCTATGGTAATCTCAGGTCTAAGGATCACTTGCACAACTCCCACTAAGAGAACTATCTTTTAACAAGTAAGTAAGATCTCCATAAGATGTTCTCAATGTGGATCAATTCAGTGAACTCATACCCTAATGCGCACCCACATCCTTGTATTAGTGTCTCTACACAAGTGGCTATGAGACCAACCACCCTCTTTATTGAGCATACATAGAATGTGCTAGTCTTACCGGTATCATCGATCCCCGACTCGATGATCCTTCGACTGGAAACATTTTAGATTAGAGTTTTTAGGAACTTAGGTCTCATCATTATGAACTTCATCATAACCCTAATTCATTGCCCTAACCTTATGGGATTCATCATAATCTTAATAAATATAAGACATAACATATGATGAATAAAAAAAAAACCTTTTAATTGATAAAATATCATACATGAGTTGAAAGAAATTATAAAAATGCCCTTACATGATTGACTTTTAGGGCACTACTCTTTTAATGGATGGCAACAGTGAGGTTAGTGGGTTAGATCTCGTTAGACGTGGGTGGCCACGTGAGGTTGGTGGGTCTGGTTCCATCTGGAGTGGGTCTCCGCAGCGAGGTTGGTGGGTCAGCTCCCATCAGATGTGGGTGGCCGTGTGGTAGGTAGGCCAAGTTCTGTCAGATGTGGGTGGCCACATGACAGATGGGCCGTACGAACCATTCCTGTGAAGGGTTTCATTGGAGAGGCCGACTGGGGGTGTAGCCCGGGTGGCCGAGTTGGGTTCGACTCGAGAGGCCGACTGGGGACGTAACTCGGGTGGCCAAGTTGGGTCTGACCCAAGAGGCCAGTTGGAGGTGCAACCCGGGTAATCAAGTTGGGTCTACTCGGGAGGCCAACTAGGGGCGCAACCTGGGTGGCCAAGTCAAGTCCACCCGAGAGGCCGACTGGAGGGTGCAGCCCATGTGGCCGAGTCAAGTCCGACCCGAGAGGCCAGCTGGAAGCGTTTCAAAAGATTAATCGCCGCCATTGATTGGGCATGATCTTATTAGCTCCGTCGAATAGTTCCTGCCACTGGTGGGTCATGGCTCCATCAGGTGATCTCCACCATCGATTGAGTATGGCTTCATCGGCCACATCAACTTCGACCAATGCTATGGCCAAGGCAAAACCACGCTCCAAGGCCACGCCAATGACCCAAATCTAGGTTATAACTCTGACTCATTCGTGGCTTAAACTCATGGCTCAATGTGGATAGTGGTTGGGTTAGGCTTGTGGAGAAAGTCTTAGTACACCGCCTTTGGTATAGCATAGCCTGCATCGGGCACAATGCTTCACCTGCACATTAGCAATGCAAAACCCTTAGTGGGCCCCACGGCAAGGGTCTATGCGCGGATGAATCATTGTGCCCGATACAGGCCATGTTCCACCAAGCTGATGTACCAAGACTTTCTCTAGGCTTATGATAGGCCAATCTATGTCCCAGAAAATAAATGGCGACTCAAGACGCATTTCCAATGATCTATGGCCCTGACTTGGATATGACTCGAGTCAAGAAGCCACTCGTTTTGATTTGTGATAAATGTATTGCTGCATCGTGCACGATGATTAGTGTGCGATACGTGCGCATGCGCACCAAAGACTTAAAAAAATATTTCTATCTTTAGCATGCACATACGCATGCGCCGTGCATCAATTACCGCATGCGATGTGCTTATTTTGCACCGCACATGGTGCAGCAAGACTTTTCCTTCATTCATGGCTACAATAAAGCTTATGACCTAGCTATGCTCGGAACCAAAAACAAAAAAAACAAAAAATAATAATAAAAGAAACAATTCGGCTTCTTGTCTCATAAGCTTAATGAAACTTGGTTCTCTTTTCCCTTGAAAAACTCTTTGTGCACCGTGCGGTGTAGGTCGCGCATAGCGCATGCAGATACAACATATGATGATTGGTCCGCATATGCATGTGGTCACCCATATAATGCGAAAAGAATAAAAATGTCCTCGGTGCATGCATCCTGCACCATACGCAGTGCACAAAGATTTTTTCTTTCCCCTCTTCATCTCGGCCAGCTATTAACTTATAACTAAAAATTGAACCCATGACCTAAATTAGGGTCCAAAAGAACTCGGCCCAAAAGAGGCCCAAACTCAAAGCGAAAAGGAAAAGTCTTTGTACACCACGCACGGTGCTGGATGCACATACAGCATGCAGTAATTGATCCCCGCGAGCATGTGCTAAGGACCTTTTTGTTCTTTTTGCACTGCATGTGTGGCCACACATGTGCATGGATCAATCACTGTGTATGATGCGCGTATTTCTGCATCACATGCAGTGCATAAAAAGTTTTTCAAACGAAAAAAAAGGTTTCTACCCTTTCTCCTATTTTTTTCTTTCCATTTATTGTCACCCCCTTCGGCCTTTCTACTCTCCTTCGTGGCCACTGATGCTACTACCACAGCGATGAACGGTTCTCTAGACCCGTCGAGGCATCTAGTGTCTTCTTTCTTTATTAATGTTTTAATTATAAAATATTTAATCTTCATCATTTAGATTTATTCATATTTTATTATTATTTAAAAAAATAATATAATTGATAGCACAGTAAAGTATAGAAATGAAATAAATAACACTAAGCCATCATATGATTCAAGGTCTTTTAATGCTTTTGATTAGGGAGAATTGGTTGTATATAATAAAATTTATATGAGCCAAGCTTCTTGACAATTCTTTTTATCCTATAAGGATTTCATATTATTTCATCTTTGAAATCTCTGATTATATAAATTTTATTATATACAACCAATTCTCCCTAATCAAAATGGCTATGTTCAAGTGTAGTTAAGTTTAGCTCTCTCTTATATATATATATATATGTGTGTACAGATAAAATTGGATACATTTGAATATAGACAAATATAACATTTTATTATCTTCTACACCCTTACATTTATAGGATCCTAAATCCATCACATTTTTTATTTTTTTCATCTTTTGATGAAAAAAATGATTAAATCATGCCCTTAGCTCTATATATGTATGTATGTATGCTTTCTTGATGGGGTAGAGCTGTTAGTGGAGTGGGCTGGCCTTATTGGCTGGCCTTGATGCATCATGTGTGGTATAGAATTGTATGCATGCACGGTGATTGATTTAGGTGCACAAGTAGCCACACGTGCGGTGCGAAAAGAACGAAAATATCCTCGCTATATGCGCATGCAAATTAATAACTGCGCATGGTGCACAAAGGCGTTTCCTTTGGAGAATAAAAAGTCTTGGTACACCGCTCCATTGTACCATGGCTTACATCAGGCATGGTGATTCGTCCGTGCATGAGCCAGCACCAGAGAGCTCGCCTATGGGTCCTGCATCGCTGTTACATGGAACTATGCACGGGTGAATCATCGTATCTAGTGCAGGCCATGCTGCACGGGGATGGTTTACAAAAACTTTTTCTTGAAGAATTATTCCAAAGGCTTTATTGGGCCTGAAATTACTTATAAAGGCCTAAGCTGGGCCTGAGATATGCAAACTTGATTCATACCAAGGTGGTCATGAAACTTCAGACTTGGGCCTATCAGCTTTATAATAGTATGGTAATATTCTTTTTTTCCTTTTTTTAAATCTCTGCACAAACTTTACTATAAGGTCACAATCATTTATCAAATTTTCTTTGTTTTTGAAAGGGTGCCATTATATATATATATATATATATATTTTTGATAGTGATACTGATCACATAACTGTTATATGATTATGAGTGAAAAAATATCAAGAAAAAATCTCACTGCATCATTCTTTGATGTAGCAAGCGTATATTGGACATGCGGATTAGCTGCGTACCTATATTATTATGCGTGCATATGTGCCAAGACTCATTGAATTTTGGTATGCATGATGATACGAACGTGCAGCTAATCCATATGCCTGATGCGCTTGCTGCACTAAAGAGTGATGCAGCAAATCTTTTCCAAATATCAAATGTCGATCCAAGATCAAGACTCCATGCGGCCAGTCTTTTTGCCAGCGCTTGGTGGTATGGGCCCAGCGCTCAATTATTAAAGAGCAAATAAATTTTTTTTTACATTGTATATAGTGCAAAAATGTATGCACCATACACGATAATAAGTTCACTTGCACGTGCAATGTATACAAAATAAAAGTATCTTCCATACATTTGCATGCGGATTAATCATCATCCGCTATACGTGCGTTTGGCATTATATGCCGTGCATAAAGATTTTTTTAATACGACAAATCGTTGAGGCCCAACCCATCGACCAAATGTTTGCTAACGTGTCACAAAGAATCGGAATTTCTACGATCTGGACATTATGCTGACCGCTTATAACATTATAAAAACTATTACGATTATATATAATGACCGGTAGGATCAAGCTATATAAATATTAGCTAACATTTTCCTAATTATTTTTTAGAATTTAAACTTTTGCATTACTTGCCCTAAAAAATAATTAAGCACTCACGTAACAATCCTAATTATTCTTTTTATTTTAAAGAAATAAATGATTAATCAATGCTAGAATTGGGGATTTTGACGTCTCATCTTTCCCCTTCCGCCACGTATTATCCGAACTTCTTGCTTCGTCTAGAAGCAGTTTCTCACGGGTCCCGTCAATTAGTGTTTAACCACGGCAAAACCGGACGGCCAAGGCAGCAGCCCGTAGCGAAGCGATCACGCCATGGAAAAGACTTTGTATATTCGGTACAGTTAATTCTACATGAATTGTACTATCTTTTTTATTAATTTATATACACATGGCATCCATTAAAATAGCTTTACAATATTTCAAAAGAAAAAAATTATGATATCCTAATTTTAAACTTGCGGTCATAGTTATTGTTGTTGCTAAAATCTGTCCTCGACTCGACGCGATCGAGCTTCAGAGTGGGCTCCCTCCTGGGCAGACCTGCAAAACAGTCCTCACGCGAGAGGCGTTGGGGGTGGCCCTCCGCGAAAGACCCTCCGACGCTCAAGTCAACAGAGATCAGCGATCAATAAATATGAGGAGAAGGCACTCGCTGAAGAGTCTCTCCAGGATGGCCCTTCGAGAGCTCGAGCGGAGTTAATGGCGAGAAGGGTGAGCAGAGGTAGAGGAAGAGTGAGCTAGTAGAACAAGTGCGCATACCTAGGAAGTCAGAAGATGGTCATATTTATAGATGATCACCTGATTCCTTGGAGGCGTCGTGGGTCCGAAAGTCGTTAGGATTCGAATCCAGTTTGTTATAATGTCAGCAAGATTTGTATCTTGTTTGTTAGAGGATCGACGGACGGAAGAACTGGTTGATGTCTTGAGATTCGGCGATTGTATAGGCTCCAGGGCTCTAGGCTACTCTCGGGTGTGATTTTTGTTTGGAATCTTACGGATTTAAGCTCTTTCACGGGGGATTTGCAGAGGCGCTTGAGTGCCCGGGCCTGGCCGGGGCATAAGAATAACTCGGACCAGGACCGAGATATAAGGATAACTCGGCTGGCGAGGCATGGTGACTAGCTCGGCTGATGAGGCATGGTGAATAGCTCGACTGGCGAGGCATGGTGAATAGCTCGGCTGGCGAGGCATGATGGTGAATAGCTCGGCTAGCGAGGCACGGTGAATAGCCCGGCTGGCGAGGCACGGTGAATAGCTCGGCTAGGACCGAGGCATGGTGAATAGCTCGGCTAGGACCGAGGTATGGTGGATAGCTGGCTGGCAAGACACGGCGAATAGCTCGGCTAGGACCGAGGTATGGTGGATGACTCATTTCTAACGGGCATCGCACAGCGAGTGAGAGCCAGGATTCAGGGTTGATCCTAACCTCTTGCACAATTATTAATGCGATGGCGATTTCACCCCTCAACACATGCCCCCACTCCCTAGTTCGAAGCGTAGGTTCGAGCATAGAGAGTATAGTTTCAGGTGGCAAGATCTGAGTGGAAGGGCCTGGATTTGACAACCTGCATAATGATGCCCTAATTAATGTTGTACAGCTGCCATGCCTTTATGGGAGCTATCTCTTTGGGGCAACGGTTGGGGAAGCGCCACATATCAAATCCCGATTTTTGTGGCGCCGGCAATGGCGGTTCTGGGTGTTTCGGTCAAGGCCTTATCTTCTTTTTGGGGCAGTTTCCTTTGGGGAAAAGTAAAGTCATAACCGCGCCATTCCCGTTCGCAGCGCTCCTTCGTTTCTTCTTGGAGAACCTTGTTCCCCTGTTTTCTTTGTAGCCTCGCTCGGCGTTTCTTTTGACCAACAGCATGGTGAGTCCTAGCGACATGGTTTCGAAGATTGTTACTGAGGATTTGGGGAGAATACGCCAGAAATATGGCATTCCCTCATATATCCTCCTGCGGCTGCCGGAGCCCGAATATAGGGTCTCGCAAGAACTTGAGCATGGGATCTTTCTTTATGAAGATAGCCTGAAGGCAGGCCTCCGGTTCCCCCTGCATCCCCTAGCGAAGGAGATCATGAGGTTTTACAATATCTGTCCGACAATGATGGCTCCTAATAGCTAGCGCAGCATCATCGGATTTATCTCGATGTGCAGCCAGGTTCAGGTAACAGCAACTCTTCCCCTGTTCCAAGCTTTCCATCATCTGATGTCGGGGAAGAACTCGGAGTGGTCCTATGTCAGACCTCGAAAATCATTCAAGACGATTATGGATAAGCCGTCGTCCATAAAGGAGTGGAAGGTCCGATTCTTTATCACCGAGGGAAACATCGGCTTCGACTTCATGCAGGGATGGGAGAGCTTTGTCAAGGATGTGGAAACACATACAGTCTTGTCTGAACAGGAGAAGGAGGACCTAGAGGTCCTCTGTGACGGCCGAATGTTCTCGGCTAACGACTTACTATTAGAGGAGGCTTTTTCGCCGCCGGACTTAGCCCTGTCGATGTACACGGTAAGTCTCTTTCTTTTTCCCTTCCATTGATTTCACTCGAGCGAGTATATCTCGGTCTGATTATTCGCGTACTGCGTTTGCAGCCAAGAAATCTGCACTGGCGGGCCGTATAAGGAAGGACTTGCGCAAGCGCCCAAGAGGAACTGATAGTGTGGAAAGGTGTAAGCCTGAGAAGAAGGTTTATCTTTCTGAAGAGCACTCACCGGAGGCTGGGCGAGTCAAGGTTAGCCCGCGCTCTTTACCATCAAAGAAAGAGGATGTGGGAGAGCTGGCAGTGAGAGAGGGGTTCCCTCAATCGGGGGAAGAAGGGATAGCCATGTCGGAGGAGCAGAGAGCAGAGGAGGACTCTGGGAAGGTTGCTGAGATCCCTTGTCCTTTGGTGGTGGAGATAGTGGACAGCCCGAACGAGGCCTCGTGTGCTCATCTGGCAGTACCCTCTCCCGGGGATGAGTTATTGCTAGGCTCGGTAGAGGTCGGTATCATGGGGGTTCCTTCCCCGAGTGAGAAGATGTCTCTAGCCTCGACGAGAGAATAGGAGGGAGCGATTGCTATTGCCGAGGCGATCGAGGAGAAAATCTTGGACGGGGGAGAGGACGAGATAAGAATCTTCCAGTTGAAGATTCTCCCACTGAGGCTTCGGGAAAATTGGTTCCTGGGTTGGCCGAGATATCTGAGGAATCTCAGGCCATAGTTTTGCTGAAGGAGGTCAGAAGGTTGAAAGCTTCTCAGCCTGAGGTTGCTCGGCCTGGTCCTTCGAACGGGCAGCCCGGTGGTTTGGACCCAGCCATCGAGGCGGCGTTCACTGCCCTGATGAGGTCGGCGTTGTATCCGGGCATGGGTCCTTCGGCAAATGAATTTGTGGACCTAGACCTCGTTGACGCCACGTTTGGTCAGCAGAATGTGGCGAAGGATGTCCATCTTCTCCCTGAAATTGACAACTCCGCCCTTATGGGGCTCGCTAGGTCCTACGCTTCTTGGGTAAGTTGCTATTCCAAAGCAATGGGTGCCTTCTAGGTTGACTTTTGTGCTTTCTTATCTGTGTTTCGTTTCACAGAGTGCTTTGATCACTAGGGCGCTATGTTGGTGCTTGAATCTGGCAACAGGGGCCAGTGCCCAGGCTAAGAAAGACAACACTAAGCTCAGATTGCGAGCAGAGGCGTCTGACAAACTTGAGCAGGTTCTGGACGTCGCCAATGAGAACTTGGCGAGGGCGAGGGGACTGCATCAGGCCGCCCTCGATGATGCGTCCAAGTTGAGGCTTGAAGTTGAGGAGCTGCGCGGGCTTCGGACGAGGTATGACAAAGTATGCTTGGAGCTATCGCAGATCAAATCTAGACATGCGGGAGAAATGAAGACTGTAAAAAAATAGTTTGACGAGAGTTGAGACAGACTGAAGAAGGAAGCTATCGAGGAGATAAATCGCTTGAACAGAATGCTCGGCGAGACTGAGGAGAAGATCCGGCAGCTGCAACATTGTGTTATCGCCAGGGATGATAGGATCAAATGGCATCAAGAGAAAATAGCCAAGCTCGATGGTGAGCTCTCCTAGTCCAGGGAAGAGGCTAACAGCAAGCAGTTGAGGATCAATGACCTCAAGGAAAGGATCGAGCTGGTTAAGGCCGACAAGCTGAGGGCCTTCGGCGAGGTCGAGGAATTGACCAGGAGATTAGCTCGGTAGGAGGAAGAGGTACGATGTCGTCTCTTTAACTTTCCCTATTATTTTATTACTGCATCGGCTAATTCTGTGCTGACAGATGAAGAAGATGAGACTTGAGGGCCAAGGTTAATTAGAAGGCCTGCAAGGAGAACTGGCGTCAAGTCATTGGAGGAGCTCGGAGCTCGAAGGGCGGGTCGCTGAGGCTAAAGGGCAGCTTGCCCTACTTCGGGGCGAACAAGATGCGACCTAAGCCAAGGCTTTCCAGCTTGGCGCGGAGGAGGCTCGAACCAAAATATATCGGGAGCACCCGGAATGGGACCTCTCCTTTTTAGACGTTGAACCCTTTGAGGCTTGTACTCCGGGGGCTGAAGAAGCCGAGTATGAAGATATTTCAGACGTCGATCTCGACACTATTTTGGGTTTTAATGAGGCCGTGACTCCTGAAGGACATTCTCAACCTGCCGTGAAGGGAACAACGACTTTTGAAATGGGCAAAACAAGCCAAGCCCCCTCCAATGTTACCAAAGATGCTGGGACCGATCCGGCCCCTGATCCTTGAGGGTCAACCATGTATTTTTTGCTTCTTGGATTTGTAGTCTGGTCGAAATTTCCAATGGACGGACATTTCATCTTCATTTGTCTGCCTTTTTGGCTAATCTTTTATCTCAAGTTTTCTTCCGACTGTGAACAAATTATAACTCATTCGCGCTCTTTAGTCGGTCTGGTTCAGACTTAAATAAACATCTCGGTCGGGGCCGAGGTATAGAATGGCCTGACGCTGTCGAGGAATATAGTTCTGGTCTTGCTCGGGGCGGGTAAGGGAGTTCATCCTGCCGAAGTATTGGATAGTTCGACTTGAAATGGCCGAGAATCACAGGGGTATCCTGGTTAGAGCTGAGGTTAGATAGTTCGGCTTGCCCGAAGTGGAGAAATGGGCATGCTTTCAGTCGAGGTACACGAAGTGGTTTTGTTGAAGGGTATTCCGCCCTTGTCAGGGGCATTTACTTCGTTAGCCTTTTCCAATGCAGGTCCTTTTAGCGTACGTGACAAGCAATCGATCGCCATTGGATGGCATCGTTTTTGGAGGGGATTTCTCAAGGCCTGCCGTATCTCAATGACCTGCAGCTGATCTCATGCATTTAAGTTTTTTGATTTGAGATTAAGGGGAGATCCCTTGCCTTTCATTACGGCTTGCGAAATGCATTTGGTGCACTCCGAGAAATAATTCTTTTCTTCCGCCCTTCCATGTAGCAATGGGGTGTGCTGTTTCAAATTTCGGGGGCTTATTTTCCTATAAATTGGGGAGAATGGGTAGTGTTAGGCTATCACTCAGGACTTTGTTCTCCTGCGGAAGTTCTTATGATGTCTATGTATCTAAGGTTGAGAGTGGAGAGACTGAGTTCTCCTTCTGCTAGTCGACTTCCTTCGGATAGCTGGGGTGACGAAGAAGCTGCTGAGGAGCAGCCCGTCCTCAAGAGAGGAGTTTCGGAGATCATATGAAGAGCGCACGGGAGGTCCGTGGAGATCATATGGGGAGCACACGTATGCGCTCCCTGTGTGTCCTTTGCCACTTGCCATGAGGACCGTCGAAATGCAAAGTATGCATATCCCCATGGTAAGGATGGACTTTTCATTCTCCCTCTGGCTGGATTCTCGGCTCATCCCTGTGGGGAATCTTTTGCCATGTGAAGAGGGAGTTGAGAGCAGTGTGGGTCTGCTGGTCCCCTGTCTTTCACAATCGGGCAGCATCCAGCAGCCTAGCATTCCACCCAGGGGGAATGCCTCCCCAGCATCGGCGTCCATAGGTCTTCCTTCTATTCTTGGATCTCTTGGTTCATCCGGAGGACCCATGGGAGGCCGGCCTGGCCTTAACAGTGGTTCAGGGTGAGCTGACTGGATTGTCTAACTACTCGGGTCAGATGTCGAAACATCATTATTAACTGAAGCTGACTGAAGCAGTCCGGCTAAGCTATTTACTTGTCTTCATTTCCTGTGTCATGATGCACTTGTAACGCCTCTTAGGAGATTGTAACTCTTTTTATTGATAAAGAAATAAAGAAAGTTTTATTCTTTCTTCTTTTAGCACCTGCTTCTTTTTGATGTGATTGTGTTTGAGAGTTACTGCTCCCATATCATGCTTTTGTATATAGTATATTTCGACAGCATTCTTGCTACCTTATTTTTGCTAAGACCAACGTTCGGTCCTCTGTGGAGGAAAACATTTATCCCTATTTGGGTCAGAGGTAGACCTGGGCGGTCCTGTGGACTCATACGGTAAGCATGATCTCGTTTGCAGAACGAAGCAGGTATGTCTTTACTGTTGAGTGGAAGGAAGTTGCTTACTTCCGCCGAAATATCACAGGGCGCTCGAGCGACGTCGAGGTATTTGGGAGATTGCCCAATCAAGCCGAAGTTTCAGGGTCGTGTGCCTTGATTTAGCTGAGACTTTGAATAGTAGGGCACAAGGCATCGGGGAATATATAGCTCGGCTTAGCCGAGGTATCCGATAATGTACCGCTCAGTTTGGCCGAGACTTCATAAGGAACATATTTTACTTGGCCCCACCAAGGTGAGGAGATCGCTCGACGTTGCCGAGGGTTTTTGATATTTTACTTGGCCCTTACTGCAACTGTAGATTCAGGCGCTGATGGCCAAAGAGGATGGAGGCTACCCGAGCGATGGAGGGGGCGCCCGAAGCCTGTAAATCAGCCACTCTTAAAGAGGGCGAGTCATGTTGCTCCAGTGTTGGTCGCTGATGCACTTTTTCCTCTTCTCCACATTTTTTCGAGGATGCCTAATTCGAGGAAGTCTGGTAGACTTTCGAAGACATTCAATAAAAAGGGGGTCTGGCAGACTTTCGAGAACATTTACTTCGAAAGGGTCCGACAGATCGGAGGGAGTCTATCCCAAGAGGGGAGCTTCTTGAGCACCTCAATGTTATGAATGATCCTCTTCGATGAGGGGTGGAACTCTTCATTTCCTGCAAGCGCCTACTGAGGTGGTGACGCGTGGCAAGTTCCTGCGAGTTGAAATTAATGGCCCGGGCGATCAAAATACTCGCCAGAAGCAGTTTAAATACTGATGGGGGAGGCCATCATTAATCACATCTCCTGTTGGCTTCCCTAAACTCAAGATAGCAGGATGGCCTCTGAGGATGGTGGGAGATCTGCTGGAGCGCCACGTAGCGGCGGTAGTGGCCACAGGGGGCACCATAGGGGCCGCACTACGGTGACCTTCGATGGGGAGGTCTTGGCGTCACTATTTGCAGACCGCGAATGACTTCAGAGGGCAGCTAAGTGGTATTTAGCCATTTCTACGAGAGAAATCGAGCTCCTTCGTAGGGCCAACACCGATTGGAGGGGAAAGTAGCATCCCTCCAATGACAGATTGCGAGTCAGCTCGGTGTGGGGAGGGCTTGGCAACTCTCGGAGAAGATGACAAGCCCCAGTGAGGGCTCATGTATCTTTTTCTTTTCTTTTTTTTTTCTTTTCATGATGAATGAAAAAAAAAGGATTTTGCAACTTTGGTGTTTGCTGTTATCTCCAAAATGTTTGTTTTCATCGCTCGATCTTGGCCGAGTTTTTTAAGAGATGCACTTCGGCTTTGACTGAGGCTTTTAATAAGTAAAGCACTTTGGCTTTGGCCGAGGCTTTTAATAAGCAACGCACTTCGGCTTTGGTCGAAGCTTTTACGCTTCGGCACCGGCCGGGGCTTATAAGCTGCCCGAATCTGGTCAAAGTTTTCTTTACCCTTCGGTCCGGCCGAGGCTTGTAAGCTGCCTGAATTCGGCCGAAGTTTTCTTCGCCCTTCGGTCCGGTCGGGGCTTGTAAGCTGCCCGAATCCGGTCGAAGTTTTCTTCTCCCTTCGGTTCGGCCGAGGCTTATAAGCTGCCCGAATCTGGCCAAAGTTTTCTTCTCCCTTCGGTCCGACCGGGGCTTGTAAGCTGCCCGAATCCGGTCAAAGTTTTCTTCTCCCTTCGGTCCGGCCGGGGCTTGTAAGCTGCCCGAATCTGGCCAAAGTTTTCTTCTCCCTTCGGTCCAGCCGGGGCTTGTAAGCTACCTGAATCTGACCGAAGGCTTGGAGATCACTTGGTCCCCAATCGTACTGGGGGTGCTTGGACATACCAAGTCTTTGTTGAGTACGGCTCGGCCCAGCCGAGGTTCGAGATTTTCTATTTAAAAGGATAGCTCGGTTGTACCGAGAATCGGTAAGTGGCGTCTATTTTTCATTATGACTTTTGGAGGAGTAATCATGGTGACCATGCCACGAATCATAGAAGCAATATGCCAACACAAATTAATGGGGCGAGTCTATAGAAAACATACTCTACTGATGATATATGTGGAGGTTGTCTGAATTCCACGTCCGGGGAATAGATTTCCCGCTCAGATCCTGAAGCTTGTAGGTGCCAGGTCCGATGACTTCCGCCACTTGATAAGGGCCTTCCTAGTTCAGAGACAGCTTTCATTGTTCTAATGGTTTGGAGACGGATGCTTTCCGGAGGACGAGATCACCGGGTGCGAAGGATTTTCCTTTGACTCTAGAGGCGTGGTAGCGAGCCACTCTTTGCTGGTATGCAGCTACCATGATTCGAGCTTTCTCTCTGATTTCTTCCATCAGGTCGAGATTGGTGTGGAGCTACTCATCATTAGCCTCCTCCGAGTAGTTCTCCACCCGTGGGGAAGGGAGTCCTATCTCCACGGGGATGACGGCTTCCGTGCCAAAGACCATCCGGAATGGGGTCTTGCCAGTGGGGATTCTCTAGGTGGTGCGGTAGGCCCATAAGACATGATAAAGCTCATCCGCCCATCTGCCTTGGGCTCTGGCAAGCCGAGCCTTGATCCCTTGAAGCAGGGTCCAGTTAGTTACCTCGGCTTCTTCGTTGGGTTGCGGATGCCCTACCGATGTAAGGCGGTGGCAGATCCCATGCTCCTCGCAGAAACCTCAGAACTTTGGGTTATCAAATTGCTTGACATTATCGGTGATGATGGTATGCGGGAGGCCAAAGCGATAAATAATGGATCTCCATACGAAGTCCCTGGCCCGAGCTTTAGTTATCTGGGCAATTGCCTCGGCCTCCACCCACTTGGTAAAGTAGTCGATGGCGACAAACAAAAACTTTCTCTGTCAGTTGCGAGAGGAAAAGGGCCAAGGATGTCCATACCCCACTTTGCAAAGGGCCATGCGGAGGAAATAGGGACCAAACTGGCAGAGGGGAGCCTTTGGATATTAGAATGCCTTTGACAAGGGTCGCAAGCTCGGACGAGATCGTCGGCATCCTTTTGCATGGTGGGCCAATAATACCCCTGGCGCAGCACCTTGTGGCATAAGGATCGGCTTCCCAGATGGTTGCTGCAAATTTCCTCATGTACCTCCCGGAGAGCATAATCAGCTTCGGATGGGCGAAGGCACTTGAGTAGCTGTCAGCTCCCCCTCCTCTCTGGGGCCACCGACAGCACACCTGCACACTTATGGTAATCGGATAGAGTTTTACTAGTCTTTATGTAGCGCTCCATAAAGAGCTAGAGAATCCCAACTAATTATCATAAGTGGTAGACACACGAAAACACATCCTGTTAAAACTTTTCATTTTCATCTCAATTATATACACAAATCACCCAATCAACACTAAGCATCAACCTGCTCAGATAATATCTTTCATGACATTCCTCAGGCAGTTTACAAGATCACATTCACAATTGACATTAAAATCCTAAGTGCACACATCATGCTCATAATTTTCTCCAAAACATAAGTCTCGTATTCATATCCAAAAAGGTCTAAAACATCATTACATCTCACTGTACACATACACATATACAAAATACAAATATCAAACCACACTCTCTCAATATACAAGGCTAGCATTTATACACTCTTGCATCCAAGCAAGCTTCACCAGCTAAGGGTCCTGTCCTGTTTATCTTGTGATCCTAGCAGAAATACTCACTGATCTGAAAGAACATTTAAATCATAGAGGGATGAGACCTAAGTCCCAGTGACTGGATAACCATCTAACTATGGAGAAATAGAGAACTATAACCTCTTAATTTCAATCGTATGCTGAAACTATTTAGCTTGTACAACTCAAAGTACATTTTTAACATGATATCAGATAAAATAAAATGTAGCTTATTCTTCAAATAACATATCAGTACTAAAATACTCTATAATAACTTTTCACTGAAAGAACTCATTTAGATAAAAATCCATGCATTGCAATATGAAGATATGCATTCTTTATCTACAACCCAGACTCCCATCGGGATCTGCTTGCCCACTGGCATCTCAAGTAAGCTCTTCCTCTCGGGATAACTATTTGGCCCATTGGCCCTTTTATATCACAACATATGCTTTTAGATCTCATGATGCTGGGCTGTGTGTAATGCCTCTGAGGTACCACCCTACAGTCGCCCTTCTATAGGTGTACTCTCATCGGGTGCGTGACTAGCAACAGGATCCCTGCACAAATAGCACCCCTTACCCGTGCGGTTCACCTGGCAAAGTGCTTTGTTCCTTAACCCTGGAACCTCGGGTTTTCTCTCTGCCCCCACGGGCTATATAGTAATCAGCTCCACTGAGCTATGATTCATGCCCCCACGGGCTGCTCACAACCAGCTCACTGGTCTGGTTAAGCGTGCACTCACCCCTGATTCTGGGGTTCATCGTACGATTTGTTCGCAAGGAGGTGCCGGCTCGATAGTAGTGTGCAATGCTCATGCTACAGTACAGTCTAAAGGGTGATCAGCCCCCTAGCTGCCTGATGCTCAGTATGATACATACATCATTTGTAAAGCTTTATCATGCAAATATGCCATGTATACATAAAAATCCCCTCATCGAAACTCATGCTTATGTGTTTATGCTCAAAACTCATGCTCGAAACTCATGCTTATTTCTTTATGCTTAAAACTCATGCTCAAAACTCATTTATCAGAATATCATATACTAGGTTCTCATTTCTCATATTTAAAACATACATAATATTCTGCTAAACATAACATACCACAACTAGGTATTAATCTCATTATACTAGCTCAAATTAACTTCTCATTGCTAGATGAGAAACCCACTCACCTTAGTAGGTTACTCCTCGACTGGTACGACTGGTACTCAACTCTGGTATTTTGGCTCTCTGGAATAACCCTCTTGACCTACGTCAACATACAGATATGATAGCTATTAGGATTACCTCCACACGAGGTTTTCCCACGAACCATGCATGCATACATGATCTATCCTCTAATATCTCATTATTTTCTTCCACCCTTTCTCTACTCAAGATTACTTTTACTATTACCTCAAAATATACTAATCTAAGAAAATCTAAAGTCATACAAGATCTAGGGAAGCTATAGATTACCTGGAGTCGAGCATAAACCCCAAGCTTCCCTTTCCCTTTCTCTTTCTTCCTCCTTTTTCTTCTTCTTCTTCCTCTTCCTCTCTTTCTCCTCTTCTTTCTTTCTTTCTTTCTTTCTTTCTTTTCTCTGGCTGAACCCACATTTCCTTTTTCTCTAATGACTTGGGGGCCAAGTCATTGGAAACTCAAGGGTTAAGGCATGCCAAATCTCCCTTTTGCCCTCAAACACTCTTAACGCACGCTTTTTAGAAAACACGTGGCTCACTTATAACCATGATATTTTGCCCTTAGATTTTCTTTCCCAAGTTGCCCTTAACACAATTAGCAATTGACATCGGAGCCTTTTCCCATTTTGCCCCTGATATAGCATTTTTTTAATCGATTTATAGCCCAAATTATTATTTTTACTTAAATTGATACTTTTATGTAACATTTCTAAGAAAAGACTTTACCAACTTGAAGAACTCGATTTTAGAAATCCAACGGTTCAAACGGCATCCAAATTGGACTTGAAACAGATTAAATATGAATTTCTCAAGATTTAACTCAGAAAAACCTGCCGTCTTGAAGTCGGCTCGAACAGATTGGGAGTCGGCTCCAGCAGAATAGGGGTCGACTCCAGAAAAGTAGGGGTCGACTCCTGAAAAGTAGGGGTCGACTCCAGCTCTGCAGGGGTCGACTCCAAGTGTGCCGAAAGTTTAAAACCGTGCCAGAGTCGACTCCACTCCAATTAGGGTCGACTCCAACCACTAAAAACATCATTTTAGAATAAAACTCAAACTAAACTTGATTTTTCTTATGATTTAAACCCATTAAAACTTAAGTCTCTCAATTTCTTAAATCAAACTCATTAACATTCAGAAATATACTTATTTACTCCAAAATTTCTTCTCTTTACATTTATCAAAAGGCCAACACACCCACATTTCACTGAAACTTTCTGACTTTTATTTCAAATGAAAATGCCATAAATTACAAGGTTTTCAGGATGTTACAGTAGCGGCATGGAGAAGGATCACTTATACAGCTGGTCATCGATCAGCACATAGTTGGTGGCTTGCAATTTCAGCTTCCTTGCTTCCTTTTGGTTGGTTGAGAGTGACCCTTCTTTAAGATACTTTAATATGGGGTCGAACCAGGATGGTTCGGCCTCAACCTGCATCACTCGGTCGGCCTCCGCGATGCTAGGCTTTTCCAGAATCTTCAAAGGAAACTTCCGCTCGGAATCCATCAACTCCGCAGTTGCCAGCCAAGACAATAGATAGGCGGGTGCATTCTCGGATCTTGGGATCTGAATGACTTCAAATTCATAGAAGTGGGAAAGTAAGTCCCGCACCTGTTGAAGATACCGAATCATGTTCGGCTCCCGGGCCTCGAACTCGTCCCGCACATGACCAGCTACCAATTGAGAGTCTATAAAGGCATTCAGCTTCTTTACTGTAAGGTCACGGCCGATTCGGAGTCCAGCGAGCAGAGCTTCATATTCGGCTTCATTATTGGAGGCTGGGAAGGAGAAGCAAATGCCGTACTCGAGGGTCGCCCCCTCTGGACTGGTGAGGATTAATCCGGCGCCGGAGCCATTGGCATTAGATGATCCGTCAACGTGGAGCAGCCACAGGGCGTCTGATCTCATGTGCTCAGAGGAGTCCGAAGTGGAGCCATCTTCCAGGATAGTACATTCGAGGAGGAAATCAGCTAGAACCTGGGCTTTGATGGCCGGGCGAGGTTGGTATCGGATGTCATGCTCGCTTAGCTCGATGGCCCATTTAGCCATTCTCCCTGATGTCTCCGGACGGTGGACCACCGCCTTGATGGGTTGGTCGGTTAAGACCATCATTGAATGCACCTGGAAATACGGTCGCAGCCTCCGAACCAATGTTACCAGGGCCAAAACCAACTTCTCGATCCGGGTATATCTTGTCTTGGCATCTTGGAGCAGTTTGCTGACATAATAGATTGGCTTTTGGGTCTTGTTCTCTTCTCTGACCAACACCGAGCCAACTGCGCCCTCTGAGACTGCTAAGTATAGAAACAATATTTCTCCCGGATTCGGACTGCTAAGGAGGGGTGGAGAGCCGAGATATCTCTTGAGGTCCTCGAACAATTTTTGACACTCGGGAGACCATTGGAAATTCTTGGCTGATTGGAGAGCTTTAAAGAAAGGAAGGCATCTCTCGGCCGACCGAGCCACAAAGCGGTTGAGGGCCGCGATCCTTTCAGTCAGGCACTGGACCTCTTTGATGGACGCTGGGGGCGCCATTTGCTGAAGGGCTTGAATCTTCTACAGATTGGCCTCAATGCCCCGCTGAGAAACCATAAAACCCAAAAACTTCCAGAATTGATGCCAAAAGCGCACTTAGTTGGGTTGAGCTTCATCCGATATTTTCGGAGCGTTGCGAAGCTCTCAGAGATATCCTCTATGTGCTGTGATGCTTCTTTGCTTTTAACCAGCCTGTCGTCAACATATACCTCCATGTTTTGACTAATTTGCTCCGTGAAGACTTTGTTAACCAGCCTTTGGTAAGTAGCACCTACATTTTTAGACCAAAATGCATAACACAGTAATAATAAGTACCTCGATCTGTTATGAAGGCGGTCTTTTCTTCATCCTCGGGCGCCATTTGGATTTGGTTGTAGCCCGAATATGCATCCATGAAGGTCAGCATCTGATGACCTGAAGTAGCATCCACGAGCTGGTCGATCTGAGGGAGAGGAAAGTTGTCCTTCGGGCAAGCTTTATTGAGGTCGGTGAAGTCGATGCAGATCCACCATTTACCGTTCGACTTCTTCACCATAACAACATTTGACAGCCAGCTGGGATAGTTTACCTTCCGAATGAAATTTGCTTGATGAGCTTGTCAACTTCTTCCTCAATTGCCTTTTGTCGCTCAGGGGCGAAGCTCCTTTTCTTCTGCTTCATGGGCCGGGACATCTCATCCACATTAAGACGGTGGACGAGAACGTCCGGGCTGATCCCCGGCATATCAGAAGCGGACCAGGCAAAGACATCAGCATTCCTTCGGAGAAAGTTGATCAGCTCCAACCGGGGTTTCCCTCTCAACAGCAACCCGATCCTTATGGTTTGGTCGGGCCGAGCTTCGTTCAGCGGTACCTCCTCCAGCTCTTCGGCTGGTTCTCCTTATTGCTCGGCAAAGTCCTCCCGAGTGTCTAGCTCATCAACCTCAGGCAGTTTGGATTGAAGGCTGGTGATGAAGCACTGCCGAGCTATAGCTTGGTTTCCTCGAATTACTCCCACTCCCCATCCGGTAGGGAACTTCATTGCTAGATGTGGGATGGAGACAGCAGCTCCAAGGGACATCAGGCCAGGTCTCCCGAAGATTGCATTGTAGGGCGATCGAAGCTTGGTCACCAGAAAATCTGTATGAACAGTGGCAACGCGAGGCCAAGTTCCCGCGCGGACCATCAAGGTCACGACCCCCTCTGGGGTAATAACATCGCCGGTGAACCCCATTAGGATGGAGTCCACGGCTTGGAGATTCTCTACGAGCAATTTCATCTTCACAAACACATCGAGATACAAAACATTGACAGAGCTCCCACTATCAATAAGGATTCGGTCTACATCATAATTGCTCAGATTGAGAGATATAACTAACGCATCATCATATGAGAACTGTATCTTCTGGAGGTCGTTGTCGAAGAAGGAGAGCTCATTAGTCCGCGCTCTCTTTGGCGCTGAACCTTCTTCATCGTCCTACCAGCTCGACGGAGTACCGACCGTCTCGATCACATTGATGTGGCCGGCGATCGGAGGATTCGGGGGAGGAGGCTGTTGGGGCTCGGGCTGGCGGTCACCCTCATTCCCTGGCTCGGGCACTCTCCTGAATTGATCCAGCCTACCCTGCTGGATGAGCCTCTCGATTTCATTCTTCAGCTGCCAGCACTCCTCGGTGTCGTGGCCATGGTCCTGGTGGTAGCGGCAATATTTGGTGGGGTCTCCGGGCCGCATTCCCTTGAAGAGGAGGTGGTTGAGGGAGTTGATGCTCTATCTCCATGAGGATTTCCGCCCTTGGGGCAATGAGCGGGTGAACCAGTTGAACCTCTGAGGCGGGCTCCGGGTGCAGTTCCTTGGCGGCGGCGGAGGAATCCTTTGGCGGCGAGGTGGGCTCGGCTGGCGGGCAGATCAGTGCTTGTCCGAGCCCTTGGACTCCTTCTTCCTTGTCAGCTCAGTGCGGGTAGCTCTCCGCGATTCTTTGACTCTGGCATACTTGTTCGCCAGGGCCATCATATCGGAGAGGTTCGGAGGGTAACTGACCTCCAACGCCAGGTAAAAGTCACTCTCCTTCAACACTCCGCCTGCCAGGGCGGACATGGCCACCTCATGATTAAGGTGGCCACTTCTAGCATGGCTGTATTGAAACGACTGAGATATTTCTTCAAGGACTCCCCCTCTCTCTGCTTAACCTCAGAGAGAGAGTCAGACATCCGCCGGTGGTGATGGTTGCTGACGAACTGGCTGATGAAGAGGTGGCTCAGCTCGTCAAATGAACTGACAGAACCTGGTTTTAAGGCATTAAACTAGGTCCGAGTGGACCCTCGGAGGGTGGAAGGGTAGGCGCGATAGAGGATCGCATCTGATGCCCCATGGAACATCATGATCGATCGGAAGCTACTAAGGTGGTCATCGGGATCGGAGGACCCATGATAGGGCTCGATGGCGGGTAACTTGACATGGGAGGAAATCACTTCCTCCATGATCTCCTTTGAAAAGGGGATGCCCTACTCTGCCTTATTCTGAAGCGGATGGGCTTGCTTGGCAGCATCCAACTCCTGACGCATCTTCCAAAGTTGTCAGTGGATCTCCTCCTCAGGCATAGCAGGAGGAGCTGGGTGAGAAGAATCTTGAGACGATGTCGAGTCGTGACGAGAGAACACCGGAGAGAAGGATCGGGCCCACCGAGATCTAGGAAGATCCTTGCTGCAGACCCCTTGGGGGACCGGCTCAGCTCCCTTAGGACGACAAGGGGGGTCTGCGACCCCATGCGGGCTGGAAGAAGAGATCACTGGATGAATAGAGGCCACGTTCTCCTCAGGAAGGTGCGGAGCAGGTGCAGCTGGACGGGGAGCTTCAAAGCGCCCCTGGATCAGATGAGCTAGAGCCTCGACCTGCTGGACCAGTGAGGCAAATTGGTCCTGGGTCACTGGGGCCGCTGGTGGTGGTGGCGGCGCTACACTGCTCATCGGATCAGGTCTTTGGGAGGCGACCTGGTTCGGGGCTTCAGAAATAGCCTTTCTTCGATTGGCCATGGGAGAGGTTCTCTTCAAGATCGAGACCCTTATCTCCTGGATCACAAGTTTATGGGACTTGAGGGCACTTCCTCTAACGCCAATTTGTTGCTGCTAAAATCTATCCTCTGACTCGGGCGCGATCAAGCTTTAGAGTGGGCTCCCTCCTGGGTGGATCTGCAAAACAGTCCTCACGCTAGAGGCGTTGGGGGTGGCCATCCACGGAAGACCCTCCGACGCTCAAGTCAGCGGAGATCAGCGATCAACAAATATGAGGAGAAAGCACTCGCTGAAGAGTCTCTCCAGGGTGGCCCTTCAAGAGCTCCGAGCGGAGCGTTAATGGCGAGAAGGGGTGAGCAGAGGTAGATGAAGAGTGAGCCAGTAGAACAAGTGTGCATACATGGGAAGTCGGAAGACGGTCGTATTTATAGAGGATCACCTGATTCCTTGGAGGTGTCGTGGATCCGAAAGTCGTTAGGATTCGAATCCAGTTTGTTATGATGTCAGCAAGATTCGTATCTTGTTGGTTAGAGAATCGACGGCTGAGAGAGCTGGTTTATGTCTTGAGATTCGGCGATCGTATAGGCTCCAGGGCTCTAGGCTATCATCGGGTGTGATTTTTGTTTGGAATCTTACGGATTTAAGCTCTCCCGCGCGGGATTCCGCAGAGGCGCTTGAGTGCCCGGGCCTGGCCGGGGCATAAGAATAACTCGGACCAGGACCGAGGTATAAGGATAACTCGGCTGGCGAGGCATGGTGACTAGCTCGGCTGGCGAGGCATGGTGAATAGCTCGGCTGGCGAGGCATGATGAATAGCTCGGTTGGCGAGGCATGATAAATAGCTCGGCTGGCGAGGCATGGTGAATAGCTCGGCTAGCGAGGCACGGTGAATAGCCCGGCTGGTGAGGCACGGTGAATAGCCCAGCTGGCGAGACGTGGTGAATAGCTTGGCTAGGACTGAGGCATGGTGAATAGCTCGGCTAGGACTGAGGTATGGTGGATAGCTCGACTGGCAAGACACGGCAAATAGCTCGGCTAGGACCGAGGTATGGTGGATGACTCATTTCTAACAGGCATCGCACAGCGAGTGAGAACCAGGATTCAGGGTTGATTTTAACCTCTTGCACAATTATTAACGCGATGGCGATTTCACCCCTCAACAATTATAAAATTAAGACATCCATTCAGAAAAGTAAAAAAAATTATGATATTTCAGTTGTAAATTTACTGACACCATAGCTATAAAATTATGATACTCATTCAGAAAACATATCTGTCAACAAATTCCCAAAAAAAAGCTGAACGGGTATTAATGCATGTCACGTCAAAATTTAAGATGACACCATAATTTTAAATTTATGATACCATATTTATAAAATTAAGACAGAAAGTTAAAAAAAATTATACATCCTAGTTATAAATTTACGACCGTAGTTATAAAATTTTGATATCCACTTGGAAAATATAATTGTAGACAAATTCAAAAAAAAATGAACGTGTATTAATGCATATAGACAGTTTTTTTTTGAAATTTATGTATAGACATATTTTCTAAGCGAGTGTCGTAATTTTATAACTACGGTGTTGTAAATTTACAATTGAAATATCTTTTTTATTTTTTATTTTTTCTGAACAAGTATTTTAATTTTATAACTACAGTGTCATAAGTTTAAAATTAGGGTGTCGTAATTTTTTTACTTTCTAAAAGATGTCTTAATTTTATAACTATGATATCGTAAGTTTAAAATTGGGATATCATAATTTTTTTAAATATTATATAGTTATCTTAATATTTTTTAACAAGTATCGTATGTATAAGTAAAAAGGAATGGGATGCAATGTAAAGTCTTTTCCATCACACCACAGCTTTATTTTATAGTAACGCAGCGACTCCACTAGACGCAACACTCGTGTGACCAGGCAGCGGATCATTTTGTAGCCAACTTGAAACAATACGCAATGAGGTTCTGCCACGTGTCGCACCAGTCACCATGGCCTTGTAAGTCGCTTGACCCGTCTAATTCTCAAAAGTCTCCCCGGACAAGCTTCAAGGCTATCTCTCCTTCCCCTTTCCCCTCTTCCTCCTGTTCTTCTGAGCGAAACCGTGCGAGAGAGATAGCAAGGAGGGAGGAGATGGGAAACACCATTCTCAAATTTCTCAGGGGAGATTGCGAGCAGTCTTCACGCCCCCAGGAGCCCCAGCCTTTGGGTCCCCATGGGGTGACAGCGGCCACCGTGGGTGTCTCTGCTCTAGCTCATGATCTCTTCAACTTTGGCATAACCTCTAAGGTAAATTTCTGTTTTCTGAACATAAAGACATCAATAGTAGTTCATTAACATCCAAGTTATATGAAAGATTGAGACTTAATCCTTTTTAATTTCAATGTTAAAAAGGTTCCAGAGGGGCTGAGCCGCCATGTGGTCTCCTCCCGGAAAGCGCAGGCTAATTGGTATGACCACTCACTCTTATCTTGTTGCCCATTGTTTAGCCATTTGTTTAGCTGTGGTCAAGCATGAAAAGATGAGGAAGACCACTGAGGGAGTGTGCTCTCTTGTGATTCATGAGCTGCCTGAGTTCTGTGATATTAAAAGATTATTGCTCTCATGTGCTTTATACCCACTTATTGAGCTTTCTAAGTTTTTCATGGTGCCAAGTTTCCCATGTGCCTTATTGATGCTAAGTTTTGGTTTGAATACTAGCTGTATTAGTTTTGAAGAGCATGTCCCCACTAACCTTTGAGTGGATGAAGAGGTCAATTACATTAGAATTTAATGTAGGTATAAGAAACTATCAGAGGCATGGAAGGAATCAAAACCACCACCAAAAACACCAGAAGCAGCAGCCAATCTTATTGTCCGGACTTTGAAGCGAAATCGGAATGAAGACGTTGAGGTGAATTCTTTGACCCCCATGCAGCTGTTCTCACAAGAACCTTTAGACTATATGGTTCACTTTATCTTTTCCTAGAAGGCTTTGTCTACAAAGAGTCTGATATCCGTTTCGCTTGTCAGGGTATCTTGGCTTTCTATGGTCTGCCTTCTCCCCAAAGTCCCGCAGAAACCTCGAGCGCTCCATCATCTTTGCCTGAAGAAGAAGTGAAGTTTAAACTATATACACTGCCTGTGAGATATCATTAACCTTCCTGCTGAAAAGGAAAAAAAAAAAAAAAATGCAGAGATATCATTAACCTTGTATCACTTGCATCAAGTTGAAAACCTGGAGCTGTAATTATCTCTATGATCTGTGGTATTAGGTTGATGCAAGGGCTGTTGTTGATGGAGACGGTTTGACCGTCTATGTGGACACTGCAGACCCGAGAGAGTCAGCCAGTGTGCCACTAGAAATACAAGAGGCAGCCATTGAGAGGAGCAGGGCTCGAGCTGTTAAAAACTACTCAAAGGCAGATGCACTTCACAAGCGTATCATAGATGAAGGATATAGGTCTCCCAACTTACTATCTTTCATGTTATTGTTTTATGCCATGACTGAAAACTTGTACTTCGACTGCAGGGTTATAAAAGTTCCAAACAATGAAGAGATCCTAGGCAAAAAATATCGAATTAGACTGAGGTAATTTTCAGAAGTTAGATGTTCATGGATAGTTGCTTGTGTCTCTACTGTTTGTCATTGGCCTTGTCATAACTTGGAAAGCCAATAGGGGAATTGATGCACCAGAAGGCTTGATGCCTTATGGGAAGGAAGCTAAGGATGAACTGGTTAAGCTCATTAAAGGGAAGAGGCTACAAATCCATGTATATGGATACGATCAATATGATCGATGTGTTGGAGATGTTTATTGTGATGATGTCTTTGTGCAGGTGAGAGGAAGTCCTTAACTGTGCACTCTGATGCTCTTTTGCTGATTTGCTTTCTGACCTTTCACTGCAGGAGAAATTGCTGAAGAGGGGCTGTGCATGGCATTATGTTGCCCATGATCAACGCCCTGAATTTTCAAAAGTGAGTTCTACCAGTGTCATCCTTCACATTTTGTAATCCTTGGTAAATTTTATTAACTCATATATTGGTATAAATCATATTCTCAGTGGGAAAATGCTGCACGCAATGCACATAGAGGTCTGTGGGCTTTACAAGATCCTGAGGAACCATGGAAATGGAGAAAGGATAGACGCAATGATGGATGGAGAGCACGGAATATTCCAGTGCAGGCTTATTGATTGATGGAAGGCCTGTTTCTGGAATGAAGCCTGCCATAGGGAGCTCGAGATGCGCCTGTTCCTTCGGTATTCTTACACAAAACTGAAGAACTTCTTTAACAAAAGCTACATCTTGGCGAGCTTTATGGCAGGCACGAGACCAGGAAATGGGCGATGTATAGGATTAGAGTTGTGTGATTAGTTCAGGATCATAGCTACTTTATGGCAGGTACAAGACCAGGAAATGGGTGATATTTATGATTAGAATTGCGTGATTAGTTCATGATCATAACTTAACAGCTATGGGATGCTTGTGCATTAGTGACTCATCTGTACATTAAACAAGTAATGATGTCTTGGTGATGCTGCAATGATGCAGTCATTTTGCTGCACTCTTTCATGTATGTTTCAATAGAAAAACTTATAGATGGCAAAAACTTGTATGGAATTCTAGTAAGACATCGAAATTTATATTTGTATTCTAAAGCAGAAAACACATACTGACGCATATCAGTCACAATCTTAGAATATGATCTTCTTGCACCACCAAGAGAATGTTCATTAGAGCCATGCTACGTATCACTTCGTATTTTCTATAAATTATAATCGATTGAAAACATATTGAAATAACATGCAGTGAGGAGCATGCCAGAAAGAATACCTTGGAATTGTGGAGTCATAACGAAGGCATTGATTGATCAAAGAGGACTGTGCCAGCAAATTACAACAATATTTGATCATCCTCCAATGTGCCAAACTTTAATGAAAATAAAACCAAGGGGAACCTAAATAATTTAACATAGTCAATCACATGAGAAAATTAAAGTGATAAATATATTAAAAAATGAAAATTAATTTATAAGCATTGGGATACAGGTCAAGGTTATGGTTGGCAATCGAGGGGTGCAGCAGCAGCAAAATGGCAACATCAACAAGAAGATTGATTGAATTTTTTTTTTCTTTTTTAAAAAATATGATGGAACACCATCTCTAGGATTTGTACCATAGAATTCTCATCATAGGTTAGAAAGCTGCAAATGGACTGTGATAAGACGAATTTACCATCCTATCAATCGAATTCACTGGCGAGATCAATGTATGAATCGACGACATATTTCCATTTCTGCTGGAGAAACCATTTCACTGCCCTCAGTCATACAACCAATAATGAGGAACAGCTTTCAAGTGATTGCAAATTTATTTGGTAGAATACTTTGGGCGTCAAAAATAGATCACGTCAACATTTCCCCATTATCCTGTTCACCTAACGCAGAAGTCAAGAGGGATATCTCCTAAAAAAATCACATCAACTGGCAGAATAGATTTATTTTTACTAGTAGAAAACAAATGAGAAACTTCTTGGAAACCAGCTGAACAAGGAGCGCATGATAGTGATCTTCAGCCGGAGACCACATTCGTGGCTGTGGTGATTGGTCCACTCTCTAGAAACCACAAGATCTACAAAGGATGACTAGGTAGAATATTCGGGTTACATCAGCACCGTGAACTTTTGGGATCAGGTTCAGCGTCCTATATTAAATGCATTCATAGAAAAATATCTTTATGCACAGTCATATCTACATTAGACTGCATATTGATCGTACATCAGTGCAAGTACATATATGAGATACACTTTGATATAATAAATTGTGGCATATTTGCTTGCATAAATGCATAGCAATGTGCATACTTAATGCGCATTTTTATATATAAAAAGTGATGCATAAAGATTTTTCCTCCGGTTAGAGATTTGATATTTTCTTAAAAAAGCTAGGGTTGGTTTTGGATTTTTTCCTAGCAACTGGCAACTGGCAATGCCATGTGTGGCCTCATCTCATCGCCTTCTTTTAGACAGGCGCGAAGGACTGACGAATGAAGAAAAATGGGAAGCATCCGTTTCATGGGAAAGTCTTACCGTGCAATGCGTACGTCTATGTGCTAAAAATATTCTTGCTTTTGATGCGCGCGCGCACCGCGCGGAATGCAGCAAGACTTCGGCCGTACAAATCACGATGGCGCCCCAGGTAGCACCCCTCGGATGCCTTTCATCAACCATATCTTCGTCCTTCCATCAACTTAAGTTGAAGATAAACAATAGTATTTTATCCTTCTGTCAACTTAAGTTAAAGACAGCAAGAGTATTTTATTCTTGTGTCCATCTCGGAAGATGACGTTATTTTGCGAACCATGCAATTGCTTCTTTAAACTGTACCTGTTTATAAGAACAAGGCCCACCTGAATAGCTGAAGAGGTCCATTTTTGTCCTTCTTAATGAATGCAAAACATGAAACTATCAGCGGAAGAGACAACCAGGCTTGTTCTCTGGACGTTAAGCAGAGAACAAGAAGGATTAGGTTGCTTTTATTGCAGCTCGTTATTTTGGACAGTAAAATTAATATTTAATAATTTTTATTTTATTATTTTATAGTAAATTTTATACTCTGATTTATCGGACTTGACTCACGCCAGAGTGATGTAATCGCCCGTCTATACCAAAAAAAAAAAAAAGGCTAATGCTGTGAAACTTGTGAAAGTCCCATCTAGGTGTGAAACATTAGAAGCTTAATAGTAAGCTTTTTCATTTGCTTCCTTATAAACTAACTTATTAATTTATAATTATCATACAGATTAATATATTTAAAAATTAAATATGATAACATAAACAATAATATTAAATGTTTAGTAATGTAATATTATTATAAATTATAATAATCACATTTTTATTTTAAAAATGCATATTTAAGATTATTAAAGTCTGATTATCTTAAATTGCACTCTTAATTTTTATATAAATATTTCTAATATTTAATATTATACTTATATTTAATATGAATATAATATATTTTATATTAATATTAAATGTAATTTAATATAACATTTAGTATTTTAAAACTATTATATTTTATATAATACTATATGCATTTTAAATTATTATATAATATATTATAAATATTTATATTATATATAAATATATGATATATAATGAGATATTTAATAATATTATAATATATATTACATTATATATAATATTTAAATATAATGCTTTTAAAATTGATTTATAAAGAATTTTAATTTTTATTAGAATATCTTATATTTTAGCAAAAAAAGAAAGAGCCATTTATGACATAATTTAAATAAAATTTAAATATATGATAATTTAATCGCTATATTTTGTTATTATGAATCAAACATGATAATATTTATTCCTAAGAATTTAATTACTAAGTGTAAAATTGTCAAGAACATAAGATTTTCAATAATAGTTTATTACAATGAACCAACACCCTAAATGGATCCTTCTTCTCTTCCATAAAGTTGCAGAAGATTTTTTCATATTTCTTATGCTTTTCCTCGGGGCATCTTGGCTTAGTATGGTCTTCCGGTGTTCCATGGTCACTGCCAGGAGCGAAGTTTAAACTGCAGACATTGCCAATGAGATATTATTAACCATGAATAACTAACTTAAAAGCAAGTTGAAAGCATGAAGCTCCGATCATCTCATATGATTGACCACTGTAGATAGGTTGATGCGAAGGCTGTTGCTAATGAAAATATTTGAATAACTAACTTAAAAGCAAGTTGAAAGCATGAAGCTCCCATCATCTCATATGATTGACCACTGTAGATAGGTTGATGCGAAGGCTGTTGCTGATGAAAATATTTGAATAACTAGCTTAAAAGCAAGTTGAAAGCATGAAGTATTAAGATTTTGTTTAAATAAACTAAGGTGTTGTGGATATGTTTAGGAAATAATAGAGTCCGCGGCAAATCTCGCTTCAGAAACCGAAGCGACGTGATGCTTTATTTCAAAAAAAAAATGAAATTTTATCCTTCTGAAGCGACGTGATGCTTCGTTTCAAAAAAAAAAAAAAAATAATAATAATCCGTTCTTGTCTACAATCGAGTTTTCATTAGTGCTTTGTTGCAAACTCGATAAAAGGCTTGTCTTATCCTGCAGCGTATTTGCTATTCACTCATAGAGCATTCGAGAGGGTGCAAATAACGCTTAAGGAAAGTATTCCGTGCGTGATTCAAGCCTATCCTTATCTTCTTCTATCTCGGTTCTTATATTCTTATCTAGACTTTTATTTTTCAAATATTCCCCAACAATCTTAAGCGTTATTTCAATGGAGACCGAGACTTCTATCGCGACTATCAAGTTGATGAACCAAGATCTTATCAGACTCGATCGATTTGATGGCACTAATTTCATCCGTTGGCAAGATAAGTTAAAGTTTCTTCTCACTGCATTAAAGATCTTCTACATTCTCGATCCGGACTTGATGCCTATACCGGAGCCAACTGAAAATGACCCCAATGAAGTCAAGGCGGAGCGCAAGAAGCGAAGGGAGGACGAATTCATATCCCACGGGCACATCCTCAATGCTCTATCCGATCGATTGTATGATCTATACACTAACACACAATCGGCAAAAGAGATATGGAACACATTGGAATACAAGTACAAGCCGAGGAGGAAGGTATGGAGAAATTTTTCATCTCTAAATATTTTGATTTCAAATGTGTGATGAGAAGTCAATTCTTGCACAAGTGCATGAATTGCAAGTGATTGTCAACAAACTCAAAGCAGTGAAAATCGATGTTCCTGAGTCTTTTCAAGTTGGTGTGATAATCACAAAATTACCGTCGTCTTGGAAGGGCTATAGGAAAAAACTTTTCCACAACACCGATGATATTTTCTTGGAGCAAATTCAGAAACATCTTCGAATCGAGGAGGAATCGAGGATGAGGGAGAAGTTGGAGAATGTCAACGTTGAAACTAGGTTTTCAAAGGCCAATGCTGTGAGCAAGCCTAAGAAGGATAAAAAGGATGGCAAAGCAAACTATCTTGGTCCCAAAAAGAATCAAGAGAAGTTCAAGAAAAAGAAGCCCAAGGGAAGCTGTTATGTGTGTGGCAAACCCGGGCATTTTGCTCATGACTGCAGACACCGCAGGGGCCAAATTAAGAAAGCAAATGTCACCAACGTTGACGATGATGAAATCATCGCCGCCGTGAGCAAAGTCATGGTAGTCCATGGCAAGGTCCCCGGATGGTGGTACGATACTTGCGCCACTGTCCATGTTTCCTATGATAAGTCTATGTTCAAGACTTATGTGGATGTCACCGATGGATAAGAGATACAGATGGGCAATGAAGGCCGGTCCAAGGTGTATGGAAAGGAAACGTAGAACTCAAATTCACTTCTGGCAAGAAAATTACTTTGTCAAATGTGTTGCATGTACCGGATATGAATAGGAACCTTGTTAGTGGGGATCTTTGGGCAAACCAGGAATAAAATCTGTTTTTGAGTCGGGCAAACTTATCTTGACCCGTAATGGTATATTTGTTGGCAAGGACTATTCTAGTGATGGAATGGTCAGATTATGTATCATTGACAATTCTATTAATAAAGATGTTGCTTCCACTTATATGCTTGACTCAATTATATTATGGCATGGTAGACTAGCACATATTAGAATTAATACCATGAAAAGGCTTGTTAAATGTGGTTTGATTTCTTGCAAAATTGATGAGTTCAATAAATGTGATATATGCATTAAATCAAAGATGACTAAGAAACCTTTTCGTAGCGTTGAGAGAAATTCCAACTTATTAGAACTTGTGCATTCTGATATATGTGAATTTAATGGCATGTTAACTAGAGGTGGGAATAGGTATTTCATTACCTTTATTGATGATTGCTCTATATTCACATATGTTTATTTATTAAAGCATAAAGATGATGCTTTCCATGCTTTTAGAATATATAAAGCGGAGGTAGAAAATCAGTTAGGTAGAAATATTAAAATCCTTAGAAGTGATAAGGGTGGAGAATATTTTCTAATAATTTTAATGTATTTTATGAAGAAAATGGCATTATACACCAAAGTTCCGCACCACGTACACCACAACAAAATGGTTTGGCTGAACGTAAGAATAGAACATTACAAGAGACGATCAATGCTATGTTAATGCATTCCGAATTGCTATTTAATTTATGGGGTGAAGCTTTATTTGCTGCTTGTCATATTTTAAATAGAATTCCTTTAAAGAAAATTTAAATCTCTCCATATGAGATATGGAAAGGAAGAAAGCCCAATATTGGGTATTTCAAAGTGTGGGGGTGTCTTCTCTACTACAAGAACCTAGACCCCAAAAAGAACCAAATTGGGTCCCAGAGGGATAAGAAGTGTATTTGTTGGTTATGCCACAAATAGCAAAGCTTATAGACTCTTGGATCTAGAGTCTAATGTGATAGTGGAATCTAGAGATGTGGAGTTTCTTGAGAATTTAAAGAGTAATAATTCTCAAACTCCTATAAATTTATAGAGTAATAATTCTCATGAGGAGAGATCTTCAAAGGTTGTTGAAGAACAACCGGAGCTTCGAAAAAGTAAGAGAATCCGAAAGGCTAAGGATTTAGGACCCGATAAAATAGACTCTCAACTTATTTCCCTTTATTTAGTTGAAGGAAGTAGAGAGAATTTTATCCATAGGGTACCTATTTTTCTTCAAGTGGAAGATGATCCCAAAACCTTTAAGGAAGCTAAGGCTTCAAGGGATTCAGCCTTTTAGAAGGAAGCTATTCAAGATGAAATGGATTCCATTATAGCTAACCACACTTGGGAGCTTGTAAATTTACCCAAATGGTCTAAGCCTATTGGTTGTAAATGATAGCTAACCACTATCATGCCAATAGTGGCTTTGAGATGCTTGTGCATTGGTAACTCATCTGTACAATAAAAATATTAGCATCTCAGTTAGAGTGTAGTGATGCACCCTTTCTCATCTTTCATTTGGAGAAATATTGTTTCCCTTGTAAGATAAGTAAGAAGAAAAGATAGTACCCGGGATGATCTTATCTATTTGAATCTATTTGAGAAGATGCTGTGGTGTGCAAAGCACTGTCCTTAAGAGTAGATTTGCGTCTCTCGGAGATAATATCTCGTGCAGAAGATCAGAGCACGACTACCCTCCAGGATATAACAGCAGCGAGTCTTCTAACAGGTGTGCACACACCAATGTCAGAAGAGGATGAACAACCGAATGAGTTCCTTCTCTTTGGATAAGAACGGAGCAAAAGAATTAATCTCCGGACTGGATAAGGATGAGGGAATGGATATCTGGATAATGATGGAAAGCAAGATTTGAATTTAATTATCACCAGCAGTCGTCGGGTCAGTCAAAGAAATCAATCAGTCACCGGGGTCGGTCAAAGCAGTTAAACAACGACTCATCAGGAAAAAGAAAAAAGGAAAAACAAAATGAAAGAAGGACAAAAATTCTGCTTATCACGCGCGCATCCAACGGATGGGATTTGCACCCGCCCTGTGCGCGATGATCACACGCGATGCACCCGATTAACAGGTTTTCGAAATCAGCTTCACCGATTCGCATTGGGCTTGGCCCGGCTCACGCGTGCATGAGCTTTCTCACGACCATTCAACCAAGCAAGAGAGTAACACAAATATAAGTAAGAGTAAGATTTGTATGTTTTCCATGTGGGACTAAAAAGAGTGGTTTCATGACAAAAGGAGGGAAAGCTTTTAGAAGAAAACTTTTGGGAAACTTTTGGATATTGGAATATTCTATACTATAATTTCCAACAATCCCCTACTATTTCAATATACAAAAGAAGACAAGACAAACTTTGAAGGAACTTTAAGAATGTAATGCATAAGCCATGGTGTCTATGTGATTATGAACCAGACATAGAGAAAATAAGTATAATCCATGAAAGGTTGGTGAAACTAAGTTTCTATGAACCAATCCTTCTTTTATTGGATCATTGACTTATAACTCACATTCCATTTCTCAGAATTCGGTTGTTCAAGCGGGTTGACACGTTTCGGCCATGCGTCTACCTGGATATTCATGAGTACTCTAGAGATCTCACCCAAGTCTCATAGGAAGTGGCCACCATCTCTATACTCATATAGGTGGATTGTCATCAAGTATACACTGCAGTTTTGTATACCACCCAAATTAGGCTATGACATCCCTTAAGAACTTCACATATTAGTTCAACCTAAACACTGCAGAATACTATCTCACACCATAGAAAGGGATTTCACAATATAAATAATTATGATAGTATACTCCAAGTTGTCCAGTGAATTATTTTTCCATATGAACCTTCTTTCCGGGATCTCCATTCATGAAGGTTGGGTTACCATCACTTCAACTTTTGATCTGGGTATAATTACATTTCCCTTGATGTATTGCTCGCAAGCTTTTTGCTTAGAGGCTTAGTCAGAGGATCGGCCAAATTCAACTCTGACCTTACATAATCCAAAGATATTACTCCATCATTAATAAGCTACCTCATAATATTATGTCTTAGACGTATATGTCTACTCTTCCCATTATAAATTTTGTTTTTAGCTTTAGCTATGGCAGCCTGACAATCACAATGTATAGATACAGATGGAGCTGGTCTCATACAAATGGAAAGATCTTCCAAAAGATTCTTGAGCCATTCGGCCTCAGTCCCAGCCTTCTCCAATGCAATAAACTCGGATTCCATTGTAGACCGAGCTATACATGTTTGCTTAGATGATTTCCATGACACTGCTCCTCCTCCAAGGGTAAACACATATCCACTAGTGGATTTCATCTCATCAGAGTCTGAAATCCAGTTAGCATCACAATACCCTTCTAATACTGTAAGAGTTCCACAATACATTAAACCATAGTTCATGGTTCCTTTCAAATATCTAAGCACTCTTTGTAATACAATCCAATGATCCTTGTTAGGACATTGGGTATATCTGCTTAGTCTTCCTACAGCATAAGCAATGTCAGGTCGAGTGCAGTTTATTAAATACATAAGACTACCAATAATTTGAACATATTTGGATTGTAAAACACCATTGCTTTTATTTTTCTTAAGCTGTGAATTAGCATTATAAGGAGTGCTCACAGGCTTACAATCAAAATGTGAAAACTTTTTCAAGATTTCTCAACATAACGTTCTTGTGAAAGTATGATACTATTCGACTTCTTTACAAGTCTAATTCCTAAAATTATATATGCTTCTCCCATATCTTTCATATCAAAATTCAAAGTCAAGAACATTTTGGTGCTAGTCACAATATCAAAATTAGTGTCAAATATGAGCATATCGTCCACATACAAACAAATTATAACACATTCACGATTAACAACTTTAGAATAAATACATTTATTGGCACTATTAATTTGATATCCATTTGAAACTAGCATTTTATCAAACTTATCATGCCATTGTTTTGGTGCTTATTTTAAGCCATACAAAGATTTAATTAATTTACAAACTTGATGCTCATTGCCAGGAAGAACACAACCCTCAGGTTGATCCATATATATTTCTTCTTCTAGGTCTCCATTAAAAAATGCAGTTTTAACATCCATTTGATGAATTATCAATTTATGAATAGATGCAAGAGCAATCAAAACTCTAATAGAAGTTATTCTTGTAATGATTTCTATGTTTGGGCTTATAAGACTTATGTTTTTTCCTTACTAGATCCATCCTCTATTAGATTAACCTTACTAGTCATTTCTTTAGCCTTTTCAATCTTTCTCGGGCTCTATTTGTTCTTCAATCCTAATATGCACAATGACATCTTCAAAGGACATAGACTTTCTTTTATGCTTTAGATTATTCTTATAATCTTTCCAAGATTCAGATAATTTTTCAATTAGGGAACCATCAATAAAAGCATCGGAAAGAATAATATTTTCATTTTTAAGATCATCTATAAGAACATGAAAAGCATGGATCTGTGATGACACGTCTTTATCTTCTGACATGGTAAAGTTAAAAAGGTTTCCTATTGCAAATTTCTGAGAACCAGCATCTTCAAGAATATATTTTCTTTTAAGGCTTTCCCAAATTTCAGAGGCTGATTTAATAGGATAATAAATATCAAATAGTTCATTGGATAGAGTACTAAGAATAATATGCCTACATATTCTGTTAGCCTTTTTCCAGGTTAGAAGGTCATCCTCTTTCTCAGGTTTAGGACCAGTCAAAACATATCCAATATTATGTACGTCTAATATTGAAAATATTTTCTCTTGCCAATGTTTATAATGGGAACCAGTAAATTGCTCAATCTTGGATATATCGGGAAAAGACTTAGTAGCAGCAACCATAATAGAGTCCATAACTACTCTTAAGATTGTAGGATAAGTAAGAAGAAAAGATAGTACCTGGAATGATCTTATCTATTTGAGAAGATGCTGTGGCGTGCAAGACATTGTTCTTAAGAGTAGATTCGTGCCTCTCGGAGATAATATCTCGGTGCAGAAGATCAAAGCATGACTACCCTTTAGAATACAACAGCAGCGAGTCTTCTAACAGGCGTGCACACCAATGTCAGAAGAGAATGAACAACCGAATGAGTTCCTCCTCTTTGGATAAGAACGAAGCAAAAGAATTAATCCGTGCACACACCAATGTCAGAAGAGAATGAACAACCGAATGAGTTCCTCCTCTTTGGATAAGAACGAAGCAAAAGAATTAATCTCTGGACTGGATCTCTGAATAATGATGGAGAGCAAGATTTGAATTGAATTATCACCGGCATTACTTCGAATATTAATAAGATAGCAAGATCCAACGGTCAGCATCCAACGTTCGGTCAAAAGATGGTCCAATAGTCGCCGGGTCGGTATTCTGCTTATCACGCGTGCATCCAACGGATGAGATTTGCATCCCCCTACGCGCGATGATCACACGTGATGCGCCCGATTAACAGGTTTCCAAAATCGGTTTTATCGATTCGCATTGGGCTTGGCCTGGCTCGCGCGTGCGTTAGCTTTCTCACGACCATTCAACCAAGTAAGAGAGTAACACAAATATAAGTAAGAGTAAGATTTGTATGTTTTCCATGTGGGACTAAAAAGAGTGGTTCATGACAAAAGGAGGGAAAGCTTTTGGAGGAAAACTTTTGAGAAACTTTTGGATATTGAAATATTCTATACTATAATTTTCAACGTATTAAAATAAAAAAAACTCATAAAATACAAACATGTACTCGCAAATTTAATTTAATTTATGTCTTCTTGGTATAATAAGGTAATCCAAAAATAAGACATTGGAACATGTCACAAATTGGGAAAGTAATCTTTCTTCCACCACAAAGGCATATGGTCATTACAGCACCTTGCTCCAATTACATTTCTTATTTAAGTGAAAACATATTGATAAGCATATTCAGAAGCATACCCAAAAAAAGCTTCGCATAATTGTGTAGCCATGGAACAGGCATTGATGAGGCATTGATCAAAGATAATACTGCCAACAAAATATATTAGAAGTCAGTTACCTGTCAGTAAAGCAAATTTCAGTTATACAGGCCAAAACAGTACAAATAATTCAATACAGACTAGCATTATGCACGTGCAATGCAATGCACGTTTTTATACACATGTTTGGAATGCATGCAGAATCTAAACATGGTTGGGTCAAATTGGGACTTCGTATGTGATCAGTGTCATGAAAATAGGGGAGTCTGCTTCAGTGTCTGGAAAAGCAAAAAATATTGAGAATCTGGAGTGGATCTCAGGAGGGGGATGCTCAAGAAAACATCAGACATGGTGTCCTGTTCCCAATCAAAAAAAGAAAAAGAAAAAAGAAAAAACAAGAGTCAATCTGGGATAAAGTTGAAATAGGAGAGTTTCTATTGTAATGGTAAGAGACGGTAACACAACATAAATGGTTTACATGTTCAATCACATTGCAGATGTTCTGAATTTTCTGCCTTACATGATCAGAGCATTCCAAGCTGGCCCAATAAGCAAGCCCTTTTTTCCCTGCCCCATCACTGCGACTGTATCAGTAACCTGAAAAGTGGTGATTAGTCAGGGAATTAAATTTCTGTTTGGCTGAATGGTTTTGAGTATATCATTTCTTCAAGCATCTGCCGTAATCAATTGAGGAGAAATCAACTGACGAACCATCCCAAATCCAAAAATCTTATATGCTTACCATACCAAGAATCTTCATTAATTTCAACAATATAAATGTCTTATATAAGCTACAACTATCTGTTGATTCACCAATAATCATTGCATGAACACAAACCATCTTTGAAACAGTGGTACCGGTTGTTATCCCTCACAATTATTTCACGATTGGTAATTTTAGATATGAGTTTTATAGCTGCATGACAATCATTACAAACACGAAGATTCTTGACAACTCGGATTGTGTCATCTGGTTTAGTTCTAATTAGACCAAATGCAATGGCTAGCTTCTCGCTATGATGCCCAAGGGAATGCTCCTTCTCTTCCTCTTCTATGTCAAACAAGACCACCTCTGTTGTTGGCATGTATCCTAGTGCCTTTAATTGCGTACCCAACTCATCAAGCTTCGAGTAAATTGGTTTGGTCAGTGGATGGGACTTGTCCCCCACATGGAACTCATGAACCACACCATTCAGCTCAACCCAGCTACATCCAGGTGTCTTCTGGATCCCCTTCTCCTTCATGACTAGCCTGAGTTTTGCTGCATCATCCCATCTGCCACTCGTAGCATAAATATTTGATAGCAGGACATAATTCCCAGAATTTTGAGGCTCTAGCTCAATAAGCTGCTTCAAAACAAGCTGAGCTAGTTGGGTGTGACGGTGTATCCTGCAACCACCCAGCAGAGCTCCCCAAACAACTGCATTGGCCTCCATAGGCATCTCCTTAATCAACTGATGAGCTTCCTCCAACAAGCCTGCACGGCCAAGAAGATCAACCATACAACCATAGTGCTCAATTCTGGGAGTCAAGTTATAAACCTGATTCATGCTATAAAAATACTTCCACCCATCCTCCACTAGACCAGTGTGAGTACAGCTACAGAGAATGCCTATGAAAGTATTCCCATCGGGTCGGATTCCCATCTTCTCAATTTGAGTGAAAAGCCCAAATGACACCTTCCCATGGCCAGTCATGGCAAGTCCTGTTATCATTGCATTCCACACTATAAGATCTTTTTCCATCATTCTCTTGAAGATGGTCCAAGCTTGAGCAGTACTTCCGCATTTGGCATACATATCGATCAATGCAGTCCCTAACACAGGGTTCGAGTAAAAGTCGCTCATGTCCATTAGACAACTGGCCTGTTGGCCCAACTCCAGAGCTCCTAATCTAGCACAAGCTGAAAGAACTCCAACCATGGTATAACAATCAGGCCTCACGTTTGCACCCTGCATTGGAAGAACAGCTCCAAGGCCTCCTGAGGCATCCCATTGGAAGAATATCCGCCAATCATCGCACTCCAAGACACGACATCCTTCTCAACCATCCCATCAAAGACACCACGAGCCTTGTCCATCCTCCCACATTTAGTATACATATCCAAAAGCGACGTAGCAACAAAAACATTCTTTTCCATCCCTTTCTCCTCTATATACTGATGTATCCACTCCCCAGTCTTCAAGTCCCCCAATTGGGAACAGGCAGTCAAGACCCTGACCAGAGTGAAACTATCTGGTCTCAAATCGAACTCCAGTGACTTCCGAAACATATCCAGGGCTTCATCCAATCTTCCCTCACCCATGTAGCCGCTAATGATCGCCGTCCAAGACACAACATTTCTCACCTGCATTTCATCGAACAGCTGTTGGGATTCACCCAACTGGCCACATTTCGCATACAGACAGAGCAAACTGGTCTTGACGAAGACATCCAACTCGAAACCCGATTTCAAAGCGTGGGCGTGGATCTTTACGCCGGTACCGAGGTCGAGAAGGCGGGCGCAGGCCTTGAGGACAAAGGGGAAGGTGAAGTTATTGGGGGAGAGGCCCTTGCGCCGCATGTCAGCGTAGAGGTGGACGGCGTCGGCCATGTGATCGGCGGCGACGAGGCCTCGGACCATGGTGTTCCAGAGGTAGAGGTTGGGGTGGTCGGCGAGGCGGAAGAGGAGGAGGGCGTGGGCGGGGTGGCCGGAGTCGAGGGAGGAGCGGAGGAGGAGGTTGAGGAGGTACTGGTCGCCGTCGAGGCCAAGGCGGAGGAGGCGGGCGTGGAAGTGTTTGAGCTCTTGGAAGGAGCGGCATCCCTGGAGGAGGCGTCGCTTCAGCTCAGAGGCGGCGGAGAGGAAGACAGGAGGAGGGAATGGGCCGGGGAGAGGGATGGCGGCCATTCCCCGCCACAGGATTTAAAAGGCCGCATTAAAAGAAGGAACGTAAGTAGCGCTCAGCGGGAGCTTCCACCACCAAAACATAAACCGCATGATATTATTGCGCGCTAGGCATGGCACGTTGATCATATAAAATATGGAAATTATTTTAAAAATAAATTATTTATATATTTGCGAGACTGGTTATTATTATTTTTAACTAAATTGCTAACTTTTTATCGAAAAGCCGTTAACTATCTTGGATCATTTTATCTTAGGAAGTGTTCTAAAAATATTCTAGTCCAACTATACATAATAATAATAATAATAATAATTATGATTGTCACTTGTAGATTTGGCCACACGCCAATCTAATCATTAGATTTACATTTCAAAGCCAAAAAAAAAATAAAAATCATACGTTAACCAATAATGAAAAATACTTATTCTATATAATAAACAAGTTTATCATAAATATTAAAAAAAATACTCATCTCATATAACAAATATTAATATGTTTAGAAATATTGTATAAATAAATAATTAGCTTAAACTAATAAACATTAGTATATGATAGTAGAATAAAATGATATAAAAATAAATAGAGCTATGCCATACTGCATGCCTTAAGAAATAAAGTACGTGAAGGCTAGACATATGATGCATAGCCATTGATAGTTTATTCCATCTTTGTAAATGTATCTGTTCCTTAAAAATACTTCATGTGTCCAATAATTTATTTTTATTTTTATTATATTCTTATCTATAGCTAGAAATTAAGTGTTTATCACTGGCTAACTATTTATTCTAAATATGTTGATATTTATTTTACAAGAAGTGTTTATTGTTGCTTCAAAACTTTAGCGTTTAATTTCACTGTGTTTGTATTTATTTGTTACCTATTTTTGTTTATTCCTTTCATTTTTTAAAAAAGTTAATGATTGGTGGATAATAGGTTGTTTTTTAAGGCTCTTGCGGATCTAAAGGTAAGGAAGTGATCAAATTTAAGCATGATTATATATCAATATAATCAAATCTCTTTATATTATATTTGATGTAATCCTGATAGAATTACATTATTTTAAATTAAATAATAGATATTTTACATTTATTACTAAATTTTTTATTATTTTTAGATTGTTCACAAACTAAATTCATGTGATTTGAAATTATCTAAACTAGGCATCAAGTGGTTAAAAGTTGGATAGCTTAAATAATATGAAATGATGCATAAAAGAAAAAAAGATATGATTTGAAAACACCTCACCTATGCATGAAGTAGTTAAAAAAAATGTTTAGACTGTTCAATTTTTGATCAGTTAAAATATACGGTAGGGAGTTATATATATATATATATATATACTAGCTATAAAAGTATTAATTTATAAATCAAATTATTGTTAGTTTTTTTAAATTTGATACTTTTATATAATATTTTAAAAAAACCCTGCCAACTCGAAGAACTCAATTTTAGGAGTCCAACTGTACAAACAACACTCAAATCGGACTTAAAATGAGCTCGAAATAGATGTTTTAAGATTTAACCAAGGAATTACATGAAATTTAAAGAAGTGACGAACCAGAGGAAAACGTAAGATATTTTTAAGATTGCGGTTTAAATTTTAAAAAGAACAAATCTAATCTTTAACGTGAATTACACATGGAGTCGATGCATCTTCCTTACTTATAAAAGAACACCATCGGAGCCACTCGAGGAATCATAAAAGAATTCTTTCCCTCCTCTTTGTTCCACCCCATTCCTATTTATGTTTCCTTCACTCCATAACCCAAATCTTTTCATCCGTTCTTCATCCACCAGCCATCCATACCTTCTACAATCAATCATTTTTCTATTTCAGAAAGCGAATCTGCGGAAGCAAGGAGAGAAAAGCAGATCCGTCATCTCAAGAAGCATATACCCATCATCTCAGAAAATAGAAGTAGATTATATATTTTTTAATTTTTATGTACTCTTTTGGATGCTATGAAATAAAGTATTTATTTATGTTTAACTTTTATTGAATATTCTTCAAGCAAAAATAATTTTTGATTGATCCATCCTTTAAAAGGGACGGGCCGTGATCTATGGGTATGAGCTGTACTCTAATTAAGATAGATCATATCTTAATTATTTTTATAACCAATTATCTATTTATTTAAATTTTTAATTGCATAAATTTATTTCAAAATAACTACTCAAAATATGTGGATTCGACCTCTTACTCTCGCTACTCTACCTAAGATTAGTGAAATTAAGGTGTTTTAATCGTTACGCTACGACATGCATCAGATTTTTGGCACTGTTGTCGAGGACTTAAGTACAGTTATTTTTTAAAAAAATAAAAAAAAATAAAAATAGAATAATAGAAATAAATAAAAAAATATTTTATTTATTTTCTATGTCTAGATTGACTTAAGTAAATTTATTTTCTACAAACTCAAAATTTTTTTCATTGACATCTAATAATTTATTAGGAAATTAGAAACTTAATCATAATTTTTTTAAAAAAAGTAATTAAATTAATTTTATTTGATAACTTCAAGAGCTTGACATGTGCTTGTTGTATAGTATTTTCATAATTAATTTTAAGGGCACAACCCCTAATCAAGATAAGGTGGAGAGTTGATCATCCTTCCTTGGCCCATAAACCACATCCTTCATTTTGCATTAACCCAAGCCTTTAACTCTAAAATTAATTAGACATCAGCCCCTAAGGAACTCGAGCTCAATAGGACAAGGCACTCGAAAGAGTTGGACCGGATGGGATTGACTGATTAACTGGTATCTAGAAAAGGAAAGGAAAGTAGTTATTTAATTGGTTCTGTTCGCTTACCTGGCCAATTGGTGTCTAAGGCAAGCAACGGGGGGAGCCCCACTGACCTTACCCTTAACTGGCTAGTTGATCAGCTAATTTTTGACTTGGAAGGCTCGGTCTTGGAAGTTAGTTGTCTAGATCTAGGTTAAGCATAGAGTAGAGAGTTCAATTTGTTAACTTAATTGCCAATAATTATTAAATCCTAATTAAATTAGTTTTCATAGCTCTTAGTTCTAGAAATCTCTCAGGATACTTCTTTTAGAATCTTCTTCTTTCTTTCTATTACATTAATTAAAAAAAACTGAATTGCTAATTGCTTTAGAGTATATTGGTCGTCAATCGTTAGGATACTTCATTGCTCTTTTCTTTTGCTTGGTCGCCAATCGTTACAACTTAACCTCATACCCTTAGATCATGAAATAGAGAGAACCTTTAAAGCAAATAGACCTAGAATTATTAACCCTAATAATGAAAATGATCCACCACGCCAGTTAAAGGAGTATTTCACTCCTTCAAAGTATACATATTCTTCTTGCATTCAAGTGCCTCTAGTAGAGGCCACTCAATATGAGATCAAGTCAAGCGTGATTCAAATGTTACCTTTATTTTATGGACTTGCAAATGAAGACCCTTACAAACATTTAGATGAGTTTCTCAAAACTTGTTCGACCGTAAAATTTAAAATTTTCTAACGATGCTCTTAGACTTAATTGTTCCCATTTTCTCTTAAGGACAAAGCTAAATATTGACTAAATTCTTTAGATCCTGTAACAATTTCAACCTGGGACCATCTTCAGAGAGAGTTTTTTAAGAAATACTTTTCTATAGGAAAAACTAATCAAATTAGGAAAGCCATAACAAGTTTTTTCCAAATAGATGGAGAGATGTTTCACAAGACATAGAAGAGATTAAAAGAATTGATTAGAAAATATCCACATCATGCCATACACAAATGGTAACTGGTCAAGTACTTTTATGATGGTTTATCAGAAAAGCACTTGAAAATGGTTGATGCTTTATGTGGTGGGACATTTTGTTAGGAAATGTGTCCTACAACCAATCATCTAGCTTGTAGACGGTTATGAGTTGATGTATATGAACATGATTTATTCAATAAATAAGAGTGAATTTTGGCCATACAGCATATAGTTTACATCTTCCAGTAGAATTCCAATATGTTGTAGTCCTTAGAGTTACATGTATTCGACAATGGAGGAATTGTTGAGTAACTCTTAAATAAGTTTGCAGCCAAATGATACGTCGTTACCGAGGACGACGACGTAATCAAGTGTAGGTCGTTGTATGTCATATGGGTTGGTTTGTTCTCTTAAACCAAGGAGTGTATAACACTGGTATGACATGCGGGTGAGTGTAGGAGTACATTCATGAACAGTGACTCATCTCTGTTGAGTGCTCAACTGCCTGGAGCAACTCACAGAAAGGCAATGGGTATAAGTGTCCCTTTGACATGAGACTATCATGTTGACTTGTTAAGCAACTCACTGTACTTAGGCACTAGACCACCCAATTTCTAATCCGGTGACGAAGGTTGCTGGGTGCAGTCAAGTACTTATTGGGTCAGTGATGAGTCAAGATGGGATTGTCCACTCTAAGTGTTAGAGAGTGCTCGAACTATGTTTCAATTTAGCAAAACCTTGGCCAAGGTAATCTTTGTGAGGTGTCACAAGATTCATTGCATTGAAACATACTTGGGTGATTTACTCGGAGTTGGCAGTTAACTCCGTATTGCCCAAAGTACTAGGACAAGGGGATGAATTATGCGGCAACCATAGCCTGGGTTCCAGAATGTTGCCTTGTGCAAATTCGATCTATCCGGATGTCGGGAACCATGGCTAATGGTCACATCGATTAGTATAGGAAGCGTTCCTGTGCTACCGGCTTAGGTTTGAACCTATGGAGTCACGCACATAGTCGGATGACTTGTACGCAGGCGTGATCACTGATTTGAGTGGGACTCAATCAGATGGGTCATACGGGGTTCGTTTGGCTATGTCTAGCTAGCTCTAGACATTAGCAGCACCTACTTCGAGGGTGATTTGAGTTAGTCAGTAACTCAAATAGAATTTTGGGACACGATATGAATCTGGAATAAAGTTAATTTGAACCATGGACCAATGGTTGGTCTGATAACAGAGTGGTTTGGATCCGGGTTCAAAGTGGTTCGATCCGGATATCCAATAGAGTTTATTTATGAATTCAAAATATCCAATAGAGCCTCTGAAAGTTTATTTATGAATTTTGAATTCATAAATCACTTCGGATTGGAGCTGGCAAGGCACAATATGAAGTATGGTTCAAGAGCTACGAGTAGCTTCTTTCGGATTTGAATTTGGACTTCAAACGGAATTGATTGGATCAATTTTGTTAACAAAAGAAAATTTTAATTGATAATATCTTTCATTTGTCATCATCCACTTGTTATAACAGCCTGGGAACGGAGTTATTGATTATGTTACGGGAGGATGCTCAAAGGTCCCGTCACCTTCTTAGGCTCGCCGTTGAGGGACGCATTGATGAGGTGACTGCGGACTTAATGCCATGATGGGATTCATGTAATGGCATTTTAAAGAGTTCTTTATTTTTTTTTTATTGCAAAATTTTTATCGGATATAAAAGGTTACGATGTGAATAAAAAGGAGAGAACAAAAAAAGAAAAAAAATTAACAGAGACTTTTCCGTGAAAGCTGATCTTTGCAATCACAGAAAGTCTGCAAGAAGTCCAATTGGAGATTGTCTCTTCTTGGGAGAAGAGTTCTCCTTCCATTGTTCAAGAATTCCACCTCTTGTCTGCATTCATCAGGCGTGCGTGTGATATAGAGGAGCGGCGCTTGCGGCTCTTGCAAGGTACGAAAGGGAACTTTCTCTGCAGATCGGATCTGCTACCTTCGTTATCAACAGCTTCCGCAACGAGAGGTACTGTTTTAAACTAATTTAAATAATCTTAAATTTCAGATATGTTAATTTGCTTTAATTAATATTCAATGTGAATATTAAAACCGATTTACATGCTTTCCACCTTGAGATCCTGTGCATAGGAAAAATTTTTTTCCCTTCAAATGGTATCAGAGCCATGGTTAAGGCTTAGGAATGCATGTATAAGCATAATAGATCTGATATAATTATGCATACATAATCTAATGTAGATCTAAAGTTGATCTTATTTTGATTAGTTTAGATCTATAGTAGATTTAAAAGTTTTGCATGATGAAAGCATGTTAAAGTTATTTAATGATGATTAAATATATGTTTTAAAGGTAGATCTAATGTAGATCTTGCATGCTGTGTTCTATTATATCTTGGATTGGGTATTTTCACTGGGTCATCCGGTCATAGGGAGGTTTCATAGCCTCTGTTTCTTATTCAAGAAAGGTTTCCTATGATATGTAAGGGTGTCACTGTGAAAGAACCCATGAACGGATGTACAGAATAGAAGAAAGAAAGATTAAAATATTTTAACCGAATTAATCTTTTATTCTGTGATAATTTTGATTAGATCCAAAATTAATTAAAGATGAAATGTTAATAAAATTAACATTAAGACATCTTAATTGATTTAAAACTTAATTATAAATTATAGTAAAATTGTTTTACGTAAAAGTCAGATCACAGAAAATAGAAAGAAAGTAAAGATGTTTTACGAAAAAATTTTGAAAATTGTTTCAAAATCAGAACTCAAAATTGAAATTGGTTCAAATTTGAAAAGGAGTTAACTTAAGATCTAGAATTATGAATTAAAGACCTTAAGACATGATCATAAATCATGGGCTAATTGGGTTAGCATGAATCAGGTTCTCTAAATGGGTTAGACCTAAGGTTAGATGAATTGGACTAAATTAGAAAATTGAATCTAATCAAATGTTGAGATAAGTTTTTTTTTTCTTGAGATCCATCTAATTAGATTAGATTGATCAGTCCATACATCTAAATGGACTTGATTTGGGGCTCAGTGGACACCCAAGTCTTTAGGCAAATTTAATTGGGTCTGGTCAACCACTTGGTGTCTAGAAAGGTTCTGATCAAGGTCGCGGCTACCTCTAACCTGGCTAGTTGATTATCAGCTAGTGTCTAGGCAAGATGGTTAATGGCGCAACTCGGCCTTTTGATCAAGCCGGCCTGGCTAAGTGGTCCCAGCACTTGATTAGACTAGCCTATTGACTTGGGCTAACCCATGCTTCCTAAGGAAAATCAGTCTGACTGATTTAGATACCCATGGACCAAATTAATGAACCCAACTAAATGGTTTAGTGGGAGAATACATAAATTGGTCCATGTCATTCATGTGTCACAAATTAATCAAACCCTCTAAAATTATTAGGTCCCTAAAATGACTAAATTATGGGGATAATTAGATCATAGCCTCCCATTAAGAGAGTGATAATGAGTCCAATGGCTAAGATGATTATTGGAGGCCCAAAGGCCTGGTACTCATCTGGTCTTTGGAATTATCATTCATATTATGATGGTTCAATGCAACTCTCTCAACGATGGTCAGGTGGGCCGGCCAAAGTCGGGCTTGACCAATTCCTTGGTTAGAAGCTTGAACATGTCATGTTAATGGTTGGACCTAACCAGGACACCCAATAGGAGGCCCAAAGGCCGATTGACGTGCAACCTGGGGCAAAATAAATTACTAGAAATTGTTTGGGGAAACAATTGGTTATGAACCTACCTTTAGATACATGTGGGTGGGCCGGCCAAAGTCGGGCTCATATGTAGTCTACTGGGTTCTAGTACCCACTAAGAAATTAGGAGTAATTTCGGGTTGGAGGTAGGGGCTACCAACCTGAATAAAATAGTGGAAGAACTTTAGACCATATGTCCAAGTCTATAGGTTTAAATAAATCATGTACACTAATAAGTTTTTGATTTTCCTTTCAGAAATGTCTACAAATCTGTCGCTCCGGTCACTGTTGGACAATGATAAACTGATAGGTCCAAACTTCGATAGCTGGTATCGAAGGCTTAGGATAGTCCTAGAGCATGAAAGGATCCTTTATGTGATAATGGATCCTGCACCTGAGCAGCCAGCCCCAAATGTGCCTGGTGTGGCCAGGGACACTTATCTGAAGTGGACCAATGACCGCACCATAGTGCGCTGCATAATGCTGGCTTCTATGAATGATGAGTTCAGCAGGAAATTTGAGGAGGCCCAACCGAACAAATACTCCAAATGTTGAAGGAATCTTTCGGGACGCCAGACGACGTTGAAAGGTACAAAATGTCTAGTGCCATCTTCAACGCGCGTATGCGTGATGGGACTTCTGTCACCGATCATGTACTGTACATGATCGAGACGATAGAACGTCTGGGCAAACTTGGATTTCCTTTGCATGAGCAACTTGGGAAGGATGCCATACTGAACTCACTGCCTAGCTCCTACCTGGACTTTCTCAGTCATTATAGAATGACGAAGCCTGCAGTAAACTATCATGGATTGCTGGGTCTACTGCAGACTTTTGAGAAAGACCACCAGCTTCAAAAGAAGATAGTAAACTTGGTGGGAGGTTCAGGGGCAGGACGTCATCACCCTAAGAAAGGGATGAAGAAGAAAAATAAAAGAAAAAAGGTGCAACATGCTGGGCCTAGTCAGACCAAGAAGAAGAAGGCTGACAAAAGTCAGGCTGAGTGCTTCTACTGCAAGAAGCTGGGTCACTGGAAGAGGAACTGTCCCCAGTACATAGCAACCCTGGATCCTAACAGGCCTAAGAAGAAAAACCAGCAAGGAGTTGCTGGACAAGGTATTTATATGATAACACCTTGTAATTTTTCTATCTGTGATACTACTAATTGGGTATTAGATACCGGGAGTCCAATTCATATTTGCAATTCTTTGCAGGGGCTTCAAGATTCAAAGAAGTGAAAGATTCCTAAACGTGGGTGATGGAAGCCGAGTTCCAGTACTGGCGTTGGGAGTCGTGGAGCTTTATTTTGAATTTAATAAAATATTGCTTAGTGAATGTCACTATTGTCCTGCATTTTTATTTAATGTCATTTCTGTAGGCCAGTTGGCTATTGAAGGATATGATTTTTCAATAAAGAAAGATATTTTAAATATCATTATGAATGATGTACCAGTGATGTGTGGACAATTGAGCAATGGAATTTACCTTCTATCACAGCCTGTTAATGTATTATGCACTCCAAACAAACGCCCCAAAATAGATGATGTCGATGACTCATACCTTTGGCACTGTAGGCTAGGTCATATAAACAAGAACAGGATAAGCAGGTTAGTCAGAGAGGGCATCCTCAATGACATTGATTGTGAATCAATTAAAACTTGTGAATCCTGTCTTCTTGGAAAATGACCAAGTCACCTTTTACAGGAAAAGGTGAAAGAGCCAAAGAGATTCTAGGCCTCATACATACGGATGTTTGTGGACCTATGAATACTGCCTCTATGAGAGGGTTTAGCTATTTCATTACATTTACAGACGACCACTCCAGGTTTGGTTATGTCTTCCTAATGAGACACAAATCTGAATCGTTTGAAATGTTCAAACGATATCGTAGTGAGGTAGAAAAATAAATTGGAAAGAATATTAAAATCCTTCGGTCAGATCGAGGAGGTGAATATCTTTCTAATGAGTTTTTGACATATCTAAAGGAGAATGGGATTCTCTCTCAATGGACACCTCCAGGACACCCCAGTTAAATGGTGTGTCTGAAAGGAGGAATCGAACCCTATTAGATATGGTTCGGTCCATGATGGGCTTTGCTAGTTTGCCTATCTCCTTTTGGGACTATGCACTTGAGTCGGCCTGTTACATTCTTAACAGGGTCCCTAGTAAATTGTTGCTAAAACTCCATATGAGATATGGACGGGGCGTAAGCCGGTGCTCACACACCTTAGGGTCTGGGGGTGTCCAGCTTATGTCAAGAGATTGTTGACAGACAAGCTAGGACCAAGGTCTGACAAATGCCTCTTTGTTGGATATCCTAAGGAGTCTAAAGGATACTACTTCTACCAAACTGAAGAGCAAAAGTTGTTCGTCAGTATGAGAGCCACCTTTTTAGAAAAGGAGTATCTTACTGGAAGTGCTAAGGCTAATGTTGAACTTAATGAAGTTCGACAAGGAGAAGTACCTTTACACTCAGAAACCGCTATGGAACCGGCTTTGAATGGTTCAAACCCGGTGCCCGTTGAGGTACCATTAAGGAGATCTGGTAGAGTACCACGTCAGCCGGAGATACTTCGTTTCTTGGTCCATGACGGGGATCCCATCGAACTCGATGAGAACGATGAAGACCCAATCACCTATATGGATGCGCTGCAAAGATCTGACTCTGAGAAATGGCTAGATGCCATGAAGTCCGAAATGGAATCCATGGAGATCAATAGTGTATGGACACTAGTTGATCCACCTGAAGGGGTAAAACCCATAGGGTGTAAATGGATTTTCAAGAGGAAACGAGGTGCAGATGGGAAGGTGGAGACCTATAAAGCCCGTCTGGTTGCTAAGGGGTATAGTCAGCATTATGGTATTGACTATGACGAGATTTTTTTCCCCTGTAGCAATGCTCAAGTCAATTCGGATTATGCTTGCTCTAGCTGCACATTTTGACTATGAGATCTGGCAAATGGATGTCCGAACGGCTTTTCTAAATGGAGAGCTCGAAGAGGAGGTGTATATGATACAACCTGAAGGGTTCACATCCACAGACGAGTCAAAAGTATGCAGGCTTCATAAGTCCATCTATGGACTCAAGCAAGCTTCTCGGAGTTGGAATAAACGTTTTGATAAATGTATCAAGACTTATGGCTTCATTAAGAACAGAGAAGAACCCTGCGTGTATAAGTGGGCAAATGGTTCCATAGTTGTATTTCTTGTACTGTATGTGGATGACATTCTCTTGATTGGGAATGACATCCCTGCACTACAGGGAATAAAGGTTTGGTTGCTGTCTCAGTTCTCCATGAAAGACCTGGGAGAAGCTTCTTACATCCTAGGGATGAAGATCTATAGAGATAGATCTAAGAAGCTGCTGGGATTGTCCCAGTCAAAGTACATTGAGACTGTGCTGAAGAGGTTCAGCATGGATAATTCAAAAAGGGGCTATCTTCCGATAGGCCATGGAATTACTCTCTCCAAGAAGGATTGTGCGACAACTCCTGAGGAGAGAAGTACATGAGTAGAATTCCATATGCCTCAGCAGTGGGTTCTATCATGTATGCTATGACATGTACAAGACCAGACGTGGCACACTCACTAGGGATAGTGAGTAGGTACCAGTCTAACCCAGGTGAAGCACATTGGAAGGTGGTAAAAACCATCCTTAAGTATTTGAGAAATACTAAGGACCAATGGCTCATTTATGGAGAACCTGACTTAAAACTAGTGGGGTACACTGACTCCAGTTTTCAGTCAGATAGAGATGACAGCAAAAGCATATCCGGATTTATCTTTACCCTCAATGGAGGAGCGATCTGCTGGAAAAGTTTCAAGCAGAACACAGTGGCAGATTCAGTATGCGAGGCTGAATACATTGCAGCATCAGATGCAGCAAAGGAAGCTGTATGGCTACGAAAGTTCTTGGGCGAGCTGGGAGTGGTACCTGCCCTGGAGAGTTCCGTCCTAGTATACTGTGACAGCACGGGAGCAATTGCCCAAGCCAAGGAGCCAAAGTTGCATCACCGAACCAAGCATGTGTTGCGCCGCTATTCACCTTGTACGAGAGATCGTGGAACGAGGTGACATATACCTTTAGAGGATCGACAGAAAGGAAAACCTAGCTGACCCAATGACTAAAGCACTTGGAATCAAGGAGTTCAATGAACACAAGTGGAAGATGGGTATTAGATACTGTTCCAATTGGCTATAGTTCAAGTGGGAGTTGTTAGGAAATGTGTCCTACAGCCAATCGTCTAGCTTGTAGACGGTTATGAGTTGATGTATATGAACATGATTTATTCAATAAATAAGAGTGAATTTTGGCCATACAGCATATAGTTTACATCTTCCAGTAGAATTCCAATATGTTGTAGTCCTTAGAGTTACATGTATTCGACAATGGAGGAATTGTTGAGTAACTCTTAAATAAGTTCGCGGCCAAATGATACGTCGTTACCGAAGACGACGACGTAATCAAGTGTAGGTCATTGTATGCCATATGGGTTGGTTTGTTCTCTTAAACCAAGGAGTGTATAACACTGGTATGACATGCGGGTGAGTGTAGGAGTACATTCACTGAATAGTGACTCATCTCTGTTGAGTGCTCAACTGCCTGAGCAACTCACAGAAAGGCAATGGGTATAAGTGTCCCTTTGACATGAGACTATCATGTTGACTTGATAAGCAACTCACTGTACTTAGGCACTGGACCACCCGGATTTCTAATCCGGTAACGGAAGGTTGCTGGGTGCAGTCAAGTACTTATTGGGTCAGTGATGAGTCAAGATGGGATTATCCACTCTAAGTGTTAGAGAGAGTGCTCGAACTATGTTTAATTTAGCAAAACCTTGGCCAAGGTAATCTTTGTGAGGTGTCACAAGATTCATTGCATTGAAACATACTTGGGTGATTTACTCAGAGTTGGCAGTTAACTCCGTATTCGCCCAGAGTACTAGGACAAGGGGATGAATTATGCGGCAACCATAGCCTAGGTTCCAGAATGTTACCTTGTGCAAATTCGATCTATCCGGACGTCGGGAACCATGGCTAGATGGTCACATCGATTAGTATAGGAAGCGTTCCTGTGCTACCGGCTTAGGTTTGAACCTATGGAGTCATGCACATAGTCGGATGACTTGTACGCAGGCGTGATCACTGATTTGAGTGGGACTCAATCAGATGGGTCATACGGGGTTCGTTTTGGCTATGTCTAGCTAGCTCTAGACATTAGCGGCATCACCTACTTCGAGGGTGATTTGAGTTAGTCAGTAACTCAAATAGAATTTTGGGACACGATATGAATCTGGAATAAAGTTAATTTGAACCATAGACCAATGGTTGGTCTGATAACAGAGTGGTTTGGATCCGGGTTCAAAGTAGTTCGATCCGGATATCCAATAGAGCCTTTGAAAGTTTATTTATGAATTTTGAATTCATAAATCACTTCGGATTGGAGCTTGGTAAGGCACAATATGAAGTATGGTTCAAGACTACGAGTAGCTTCTTTCGGATTTGAATTTGGACTTCAAACGGAATTGATTGGATCAATTATGTTAATAAAAAGAAATTTTAATTGATAATATCTTTCATTCATCATCATCCACTTGTTATAACAGCCTGGGAACAGAGTTATTGATTATGTTACGTGAGGATGCTCAAAGGTCCTGTTACTTTACGTTTCCTCTTAGGCTCGTCGTTTAAGGGATACATTGATGAGGTGACTGCGGACTTAATGCTATGATGCGATTCATGTAATGGCATTTTAAAGAGCTCTTTCACATTTTTTTATTGCGAAATTTTTCATCGGATATAAAAGGTTACGATGTGAATAAAAAGAAGGGAAAAAAAGAACAAAAAAAATTGACAGAGACTTTTTCGTGAAAGCTGATCTTCTGCAATCATAGAAAGTCTGCAAGAAGTCCAATTGGAGATTGTCTCTTCTTGGGAGAAGATTTCTCTTTCCATTGTTTAAGAATTTCACCTCATGTCTACATTCATCAGGCGTGCGTGTGATATAGAGGAGTAGCGCGTGCGGCTCTTGCAAGGCACGAAGGGGAACTTCTCTCTGCAGATCGGATCTGCTACCTTCGTTATCAACAGCTTCCGCAACGAGAGGTACTGTTTTAAACTAATTTAAATAATCTTAAATTTCAGATCTATTAATTTGCTTTAATTAATATTCAATGTAAAATAATCTTAAATTTCAGATCTGTTAATTTGCTTTAATTGATATTCAATATCACATTTATGTTAAAGAATGAACATAAAGCTTGGCAACTCTCTGAGACATTAAGTGAGAATTCATTACATCATATGTTAGCTGCTCGTAGAGATGCTCCCGTAGGACCTAAAAGAGGTGGAATATATGAAATAGGTTATTCTATAGATATCTATACTAAGGTAGATGAATTGTTTCATAAACTTGACCAAATTCTACAAGTTGAAAACATCTCTTCCCCATCTACTTAATTACATGAGGTTTGTATAATCTATTCGAGTTCGACCCATTCTATAAGTGATTGTCCAATCGCATACCAATTTTCTGAGCTTGTTCAGGAGCAAGCTCACCAAGCCCAAACCCAAATGGCTCCTAGATCAGAAAATGGTCCATATTCGAATACTTACAATCTTAGCTGACGAAATTACCCAAATTTTTCTTGAAAACTCTAAATTGTCATCAATTCAACATCAATTAGGCTTAACCATCATGAGACCCAATTCAAAAACATATCGTATTCCAATATCTAAGTGCTCTTCAACCTCTACCAAGTAATCATGATCCTACTTTCAAAGATAAGGTGTTATAAACATTAAAAGGGCTAGAAATGAATACTCAACTCCTTTACTCCCACATCTAGTCTATCGCTAAGCTAGAAACCCAGATAAGTCAGCTAGCAATAGCTTTCAATAAGAGGGAGGAGGGTAAACTACTCAGTCGGCCCATTAGTAATCCAAGAGGGCAATACATGGCTGAGAGCTCCACTGGTCCAGAAACTTCTCCTGAACATGCCAAATCTATCATAACCCTTAGAAACGAAAAAACTTTAAATCAACATGAAGTGACTCAACAAGAAGAGCAACTCAAGCCAACCAAGCCAGAAAGAAAAAATATTAAGGAAAAAAAGAACCAATTGATTCAACACCCATACTTAAGGCTCCATTTCTAAGTGCTTTAGAATCTCCTCTATCTTTTGACAAGAAGAATATCAAGATGAATAAAATGTTAGAATTTTTTAAATAAGTTCAAATTAATTTATCCCTTCTTGATGCAATTAAACAAGTCCCTACTTATGCTAAATTTCTAAAAGATTTAGGCACTCAAAAATGAAAATCTAAGGCATACATAATGAAGAAAGTCAACCTAACTGAGCAGGCCAGTTCAATCTTTCAGCAAGTTACTATCCCCAAACTTAAGGATCCTGGAACCCCAATTATATCCTATATCATAGGAAACCTTACAATTAAGAAAGCATTGCTAGATTTAGGTACAAGTGTTAACCTTCTTCCGAGTTTAGTGTATGACTTATTTGGATTTGGAGAATTAAAATCAACGATAGTAACCCTACAATTAACTGACTGATCAATTAAGGTATCCTGCAGAATACTGAAGGATATGCCAGTTAAAGTAGATGAATTTTTTAAGTAGATTTTCTAGTTTTAGATATGAAATCTGATTATAACCCCAGTCAAATATCAATCATTTTAGGTAGACCCTTTTTAGCAACTGCTAATGCTTATATAAACTGTAGAATCGGGATCATGGATGTATCTTTTAAAATAAGAAGCTAAGGTTGAATATTTTTAATGCATCTCAATGACCACCTTTGTACGACTATAATGAGATCAATATGCTAGAGAAAGTTATAGATGATAGGACCCCTGCTTTATTCGACTCAGATCCTTTACAGGCATGTCTGACACATTTTGGAGTGGATGATTTTGATATTGATGGATATACTAAAGAAATAAATGCAATTTTAGAGCTATCCAATTTCAGCACCATTCCCTCCTCAACTGTGAAATACGATCAATTACTACATACTCTAGTACACTGATGGTACCCTTCCTATAAGCACCACCTTTTCTAGAGTTAAAGCCTCTTCTTGCTACATTGAAATATTCATTTTTTAGACACAATGATACCCTTCCGGTAATCATTGCATATGATTTAACTATCGATCAAGAAGACTAGCTTTTAGGAGTGCTCAAAAAATATAAGGAAGCGATTGGATGGTCAATTGCTGATTTGGAAGGAATTGACCCCTCCATCTGTATGCATCATATTTATTGCGAGAAAAATGCCAAACCTTATAGAGATATGTAGAGGAGACTTAATCCTAATATGAGGAAGGTTGTGAAGAAAGAGATGGTAAAATGGTTAGATGCAAGGAATATCTACCCAATTGTCTATTTATTTAAATTTTTAATTATGTAAATTTGTTTCAAAATAACTACTCAAAGTCCGAATTCGACCCATTACTCTTACTACTCTATTTAAGATTAGTGAAATTAAGGTGTTTTAATCATTGTGCTATCATTATATATACATATATATAAGGTATTTTTCTTTCCGCTTTATTTGGATTTGTAACCCTGCGCCTCCTTCTTCTTTCTCTCTTTCTTCCTATATATATATATATATATATAGGAAGAAAGAGAGAAAGAAGAAGGAGGCGCAGGGTTGCAAATCCAAATAAAGCGGAAAGAAAAATACCTTTTCTTCTACATCCATGAAAAAAGTCTAAGTAAAGCATTAATACTGTAAGTATTTATGCACAATCATTCACATATAAGATAATATCTTATATATATATATTCAATGAAAAGACGAAGAAATTAGAAACTTTTCATCAATATATTATAAAGTAATAATTATGCACAATTATTTACATATAAGAAGTAAGAGCAGAAAACGAAAATACAAGAAGAGGATAGGATTAAGCAAAAATCAAGTTTGATTTTTGGGAAGGTATTTCCAACGTTGATAGAAGATATTTGATAACTATAAGCGATGAAAGGCTTTGTGAAAGATAGAGTTAGAGGATGACTACTTTTGAAGAAAGGTTTTTGAGTTTATTTTCAACCATAATTGTTAGCAAATCTCACCTAAAAGTTATTTCCATACTTTTTTGAAGTAAGATTTGATGCATCTTTTTCTCCAACTCAACTATAGATTTTAGATTGTGAAAGGCTGTCTTTTAAAATTTAGCAATTCTTTGATTGGGAGTCATATTCTCCTTACAAAAGAGCATCTCAGAAATAAGTAGTTAATAGTTTCAGAAGAAGTTTCAGCTTTTCTTTGCAAGTACCTTTTTAGTATGTAATATGTTTCTTAGAGCTAGCTATAGAAAGATGTTAGTTTTTAATAGTATAGCAGATTTTCTTACAATCTTATATATGATACGGCCAAATCAATTCTCCACTATTAAGAAATTTATAAAAATCAATATTAGAAAACTTTTAGACCAGTGTATCTTTAATTTTGATAGGTTTTAAGGGAGTAATCAAGTCTGTAAGAGTTGAACCAATCAGTATCTTCTATTGAGATAGGGTCAAAGAGCTTAATTTTTCAGCAATAAAAGCATCAGTTCCACTGAGAAGCCATTGAACAATTTCTTCTAAAAATGTTTCCGTATAAACTGTTGAATAAGGAAGTCAAAGGTATCAATCTAACCCAAATGTTCTCACAAAATCTAATATTCTTTTATTTTCTAATCTAAAGAATGAACAATTTCAAATGGCCTCTTTAACTTTTATAGATATCCTTTTAGTGATAGATTAACTTTAGAGCAACGATTTCTCATCCACATCTTCTTTTTGGCATAATATAATCTAAATTGAAAGTCCTTGAATCAATTTTCTAAATCACTTTGCAAGAAGGAAGGTATTTGGGTTTTTGAAGTTTTTGGTTTCTAATCCCGGTGCCTTATGATGTCTAATCCCCATGCTTTCTGTTCTTCACAACACCTTCCTAATCGACTAAAAAGTTGAATCCCTTTATTTTGTCTTCAACTTTCTTTTTATAAAAATGCTCTTCTTAGCATGTCTACACTTTCAATTGTTCAGTTTGAAACCTAAAGATGGATATAAAATAAGATGGAAGAGCTTTTAAGATCGTATTGATGGAAGTGATTCTTCCTTCCATAAGAACTTTCTATTCTAAGATCTAATTTGTTCCATCTTGTCACGAAGTGGCCTCCAGAACTGATATTGTCCTCCTTGTCTAAAAGTGGGATCGCGGTGTAACTAATTCAGCTTTACTCCAAGAAAAATGAAATTAATTTTGCACATGGTAAATAACATTAACTTGAAGGAGGGAAAAAAAAAAAAAAATAATAAAATGAAAACTAAGGGCACATTTGATAGCCGATTCAAATAAAAAATTTAACTGTGTTTAGCTAGATCATTTTTAAAAATATTTTTTTGAAACGATCATAAAAATCTGAATGAATTTAGAAAATACCGAGCGATGTTTTCTTCGGATTCATTTTAAATATTTTTAAGATTGTATCTTTCTTTCTTAAAACATTCAAAACTCAATAAATTCTGCTCAACCTTTCTTTATGCGATTGACTACTGTCTTTCTTTAAAAATAAATTTTAAAAATATTAACTAAATATATTTTTAAATATTAAAAATTAATAAAATATAACTTAAGTTTTTAAATATAATTTATATTTTTAAAAACAATTTTTTGAATCACAAATCAAGGCCTAAAATATCCCACCTAGATTCTACTTACCTAGATTCTACCTCATACGACTGACTCCGCATGCTGCGGACTCAGGTCAAATCAAACTACGGCCGGCCTCCAGAAAAGGTGAAAGAATGGTTCTCCCACAGTCCCACTGCCCGCACCTCACATGATTTCAGAAGTCATACAGTCTGTATCATTCCATGGCAGCTCTCGGCCTTCGGGAGGTTCCAATCTGGATCAGAAGGTGAAAGTTAGGGATCAAATATAAAGTCTGCAGTGTATCGCCCATACCAAGACTGCACTAACGGGGAATAAGACCCACACAAAACCAGGAAATACCGGACAAAAAGGAGGTCTATGCACTTCAAAGACCTACACCTCTTCAAATCTACACACCAAAAATTTTATCACTTACAATTTTACATTGAGTGACAAGGGGAAGGTCTGTTTTACTTCCATCTAGAGCCTTCGCTGGTGAATAAAAGCTGACTGGGGGATTCATTTTTGACACAGAAAAAAGATCAAAAAGAATATTATACACATGACTACATATATGCATGAACGAAAAGACTCCCTTCTGTGTTGATTCTTCGGTTTATGCAGATCACTCCTATTGTCAGTGTCTCATGTCTGTTCAATGACTATCCCTAAGGGTAGACTTGCATGACTTGGCACAGTATGGACAGCTCCCAAAGTTCAAGAAGTGATTGGTGCTTAGGAATCACTCCAATCATGGTGAACTACAATAGTTTCAAGAAATGGCCAGCACTCAAGAATCACTCCAACTATCTTCACCATCATCTTCATCACATCCCACAAATGCCTATAACAAGAATATGTTTGCTAAGATAGTTAGACCAATAAATCAATCGAGAGAGAGAGAGAGAGAGAGAGAGAGAGAGAGAGATATTTAACTTCTGGTGAGTGGGTCAAGGATCAACCTGGCGGATTGCATTAGCTTTCTCTACGATAGCAGCAACCTTCAGATTTGTTGGAGGACCATTAATGGTTGGTTTTGTGACAACTGTTGGTTTGAGGTTGAAGGACTGATAAAGAAAAGTAATATCTAAGTGAGAACCAAAACTAAGCCTACAATAAAATTAAGGAAATTCAATTGAGCACAGCTGACCTTGTTTCTAATCTGCTCTAGTAATGAATCCCTTTCATCTGCCTTTGGCTCACTGGAAGGTTGAACCATCTCTGATACCTTTCTCATCTGCAAAATCATTGAAACACAATATGGAAGGGAAAAAAAGCTTATGCAAATTCTTATATGGCATAGACATCTAAAAATATAAGCCTGTGGCACTAAACGACGATTACCGTTCTTCTATCATGAGCTGCAACAGCCTCAATCAGAGGATCTCTAGGCCGGTTACGAATGGAACGAGGTTTCACAATTAAGTTCTCATTGTCTGGTGTTGGTAAAACATCAAATTGAGAAGATTGCTTATCTTCCCTTGAAGTTACATAACCAGGCTTGGGCAACTCAGGTCCTGTGGTTGGCACTGGCACTGATGACTGCAGAAGATGCTTATTTTCGACTCCACAAATTCCATTGCCATAATGATGCTTCTCATCTTCTATATCTGGTTGTGCCAAGAATGTGTTCGGAGGATGGATTGTTTCTCTCTGTAAACTCAAGTGACTATGTCCAGACTTCTGAGATCTCTCCAAGTCTGAACTTGGTAGCAACTGATCAAGCCGAGAACACGTATCCTCTGAAGGCTGCAGTGTTCCTCCCTGTAATGGCGGGGAATGACGAGAGATCCCATCTTCTGACACTGATAATGATGCAAATGAGTTTGATGACTGCAACATCACTTCCCCCACTGAATTAAGACTGTACAGATGCTTATCTTCTAGAGGTGGAACTACCAAAGAAGGGTTGGAAGGATGCACAATTTTCCCCTCTATAAATGGGCCATCATGTTGATATGTCTCATCACCTGCAACTGGTGGCAGTTCAGACAACCTAAAGGGATGCATCTTTTCTCCCTCTGATTTTAACAAATCATGATGACAACTCTTGGCTTCTAACACCGTTAAAGTAACAAAGGGGTTTGCTGGCTTAACCATTTCACCTTCATCTGCAAGTAAACCATGTCCATAATTCCAATCTGTAGCTGATGGTAGCATTGATGGATTTGTTCCACTCAGAGGTTGAAATAAATTTCCAACTGCTGATATGGAGCCCAGTTGAAGCTTTCCCTTTCTCCACTCAAGTGGGGGAAGTGGTGGAAGTGGCAGCGGGTCTTCAACATCTTGTAAAGGGAAGCTGGAGACCAGTTTATCAGATTGTGGCTCAAAAGGCAATTGAAGAGGAGTTTCCAAAATGGCAACATCAAAGTTTGTAAAGGATGGTAACAGAATGGTGGAAACATTAGAAGCCAAAGAACATGAAATAAGTTCAGAACAGCATGCAGAGGAAACAGAATCTTCCAGCTCAACCTGAGAATACATGGGTTTGTTCGATGGTGGTATAACGAACTCGCTAACATCTCCATTGCTGGCAGGGCCATGGGACCTGAGTTCTGGACCTTGTTCTAATGGTTCATCATTAAGGTCGATAGAACTAGTTGGAGCATGCAGATGCTCACCCTCTTGATCTACGGACAACACATTTAGTTCACTGCCAACCTGTAATTTGGAGGCTGCTTCTTCAAGTGGAATTGTTAGCTCTGATAGGAAATGAGTAGATGGAGGCTTCTTTTCTTCTGTATTCTCACAACCACCATGCCGCAAAGCTTTTGAACCAAAATCTTGTTTGCTTTCTAAGGAATATACTGAATTTGCTTCATCATGGTTGGAAAGCAGATCTGTTTGGACAAGTTCAGATGACATTGTTTGACAAACATCACTGAGAAGTCTAGAATCAGATGGATCAGATGAATCTAAAATGGAAAACCCAGGGTCAAAAGCTGTAGGAGCAGACACAAGTGGAAATTCCTCACTTAAAGGAAGAATCAAGAACTGAATGCTTTGACAATCCAACACTGCTGTGTCCTTTGGAGTAAGTGCCTCTTGTTTCCCCACTTGGTGCTGATATGAAGCTGCATCATCAAGAATGCTAGTTTCGTGTGACTGTACTTGAAGGCCTGATGATTCTGCAGAATAGGTTGAAGAAGGATGTGCATTATCACTGTTATGATCAAAAATTGCGTTCTCAGATACTAGGTCATCAAACTGCGTAGGTCCTCCTGTCTGCAGTATATTCTCCTGAGAGATATGTTCTGTAGGCTCATCTAGCAATTTCAAATTATCATCAACAGAAATGGGGCATTCAATCACCTCAGAATTGAGAACATTACACTGCAAAAGCATGTCACTAGGACAGGTTTCTTCTACAGAATGAAAATGGGCAAACCCAACTGAGATCACACAAGGGAACTCTTGAAGCTCCTCAGGGTTGGAGTACTCCAACTCAGGGGCCAGTGTGTTGGGCATCGAGATGTTAACCTCACCCATTTCTTCAGTATTTTGAAGGCCAACTGTTGAACTTGAACATGTTAAATGTTCGCTAGGTGCAACAACATTTTCCATTTCCTCAGCTAGGCCTCCAGGTTGAACAGTAAAGCTGATATCAAGAGGTAAAGCAGGGATGTTATGTGAAATGATTGAACCTAAACAAGCTTCTGTATCTTGTTTTATGGAGTCTTGTGGCTCCCCTATGCGCCCAGTTGGAGGTGCTGAATCTTCATCAAATCCTGTAGGAACCTTTTCAGGAATATACTCATCTTGTGTTTGGGAACGATGACTAGTCATGTCAAGTGTGGTTGCCATATCTTCTGGATTTAGCTCTGTAGAATAATCTGAAGGATGAATCTTTTCAGGAACATCCTCATCTTTAGTCCCAAGGGATGAGCCTGTCATATCAAATAAATGCAAAAAACAACAGAAATGAGTTCTATCTGTTTAAAAAATCATCAAACACCATGTCATCATTTGCATGAGAAGGAAGTTCATGTCTCTTCTCTGCAAGAAACTTACTGTTGAAGTCTTCAGCTATGTCGTGAGTGTCTTCCCCACAGCCAGATGATCTCTCTACAACTATATCTTCAGCCTGCACACCATTTTCCAGTTCTGTAGCAAAGCTGTCAGGCTGTGAAGCAATAGAATTGATATCAGGGGAAAACACAGAGATGGTTGACGATTTGCCTCCACATGAACAAGCCCTAGTATCCGGTTCTGCTAATTCTTGACGCTCCCCTATTATGGATGCAGTTGATGGAAGCAATGAGTCTTCAATATAACCTGCAGGAGCTTCTCTAGACATGTTTTTGTGTTCTGTTTGGGAAAGGTGATCAGGCATGTCAAATGTTTCTGTCATATCTTCTGAAGTCAGCTCTTCCAAATGCTCTGCAGGATGAGGCATGTCAAGATCATCACTCTCAAGAGACAAACCTGCGATAATATACAATAAAGCATCAGAAGAAATGTAAAAGTTACCAGCAAATCAGAAAAAACAATGCTATCTTAACACCAAATATCAAGATTTTTCTTTTTATGGATAAAAAACACCATGCTGACAGTTGGGGAATGCTAGCACGTGATGTTTGTCTCCCAAATAGAAGTCTCATATTTTTTCACAGAGTTTTGCATCATAGCACCTTCCATATGAAGATAAATCATAAATTACCATCCAAATATTTGGTAGCTTCATCAGCTTCAGATGCTTCATAAGCAGAAGGTAAGTCATTCTGGTCTCCGATAACAGATCGGGATTCATGGCAACTCCCTTGATGATGAATACTAACAATAACAGAAGTTGGGTCTCTGACACAACAACTAGATACCAAATGACTTGAAGAATTAAATTCCATAACCTCATCATTTGCCAGAGCTCTTCGGTAAATCTATCATGAATTTTCCAGGGCAAGTTTCTGAATTTGCAGGAAAATCAATGGAAACTATGTTCCTTTGAGTTGGCTGTGCAACAATTGAACTTGTTGTAGTATCTGAGTCAGAAACACATGTCATTTCATTCTTAAACATATAGTTCAAGCTAAATGAATTAGTGGAATTATCCACAGAATCTGGTTCTGAAAATTGAGTTTGCAACTCCTGTTGTGCCTCATTGCTGTCAGAATCCTTTCCATGAGATTCCATGATGAAGACACCCAGATCAGATTTTGCTGTGTCTTCAGAATCTGTTTCAGTAGTCTTATTATAGGTTTTACCAGGGCAAAATTCTGAATGGGCAGTCAAATCAAGAGAAACCATATCCCTTTGAGTTGGCTGTGCAACAGCTGAATTACTTGCATCTGAGTCAGAAAGACTTGTTATTTCATTCTTAAACATATTGTCTGAGCCCAATGATTTGGTAGAGTCATCAACAGAATGTGGTTCTGAAAATTGAGCTTGCAACTCCTGCTGTGCCTCATTAGTGTCAGAATCCTTTCCATGAGCTTTCATGTTGAAGACAACTGGAACACCTTTAGGTCTGCATTCAGAATCTGTTTCTGTTTCTGACTCCATTGTATTCAATGCATCCATGAAGTTATCCAGGTCACTACTACTAATGTCATCAGATCTATAGCCACCAGCATCACCCTCTATTATGCATTCAGCATCCCCCAGTAATTTGTTCTGAACGACCACCTGCAGTGCTAGAGGAATTTTTTCAGGTTCGCTTAGTGCATAGCCATTAACACTGCCTTCTGATTTATATCCAGACTTGGTGGACATTTCCTCTTGCTCCACAACAAGATAGTCCGAGTCAGTAATTTTTAGCTCACCAAATGAGCCATGCAGTGCCCCTGAAAAGTCTTTCTTCTTTATCTTCTGAGTCTCCAATTCATAAAGGCAGCCCTGCCACTTCTTTCCTAACAGGAGACTGGATCGGATTTGTTTCTTTAACTAACAGGCAATCAGCTGAAGAATCATATACAATCTCATATTTCAGGAGCTGATTCATTTGAATCAATTGGATTTATCTTTACATGGGAGTGGCCTATAGAATTTTCAAACAAAACTTTCTGCTCAGATGAAATTTCAAGTAGACGCTCCATTAAGCTACTCTCATTGCTTTTGTCCATACCATTTGAGTGCCTAGATTTCAACCTCACATGCCTTGAAGTTTTCTCAGAAACTTGGTCAGAAGTTATGGGCTGCAAACTAAGCGCACCAACCATAAAGTTAAAGCCAATAAACTGACATATATACGATAATATGATCATCTTGTAGATTAAATCAAAACGATGCTTACTCTGAATCAGCATGGGGTGCCAATAAGGACTCAAGTGTTTGACCATTCTTACAACGTGTTCCCTTCTTCTGAAAGAGAAATGAAAAAGCAGGTTCCTTTCAAATATCAAGAAACTGATATTTTAAACTAAGTTGATCATATGGCTATCTTAAAAAAAGTAGAAAATGGTAAAGAAAAACAAAAATACAACATATGGAAGAGACAACATCATGGTTGGAAGAAAAATAGAATTAATACTATTATCTCATTAACATGAAAATGTTTCTCAGGGAAAAAATAATTATAAAAATAGATCATCATACCATGGAGAATAGATTAGCGCATATTATTTCAAGGATGGTATTTTTACCCATCAAAATTCCCCACAGAACAACAACAGCAGCAGCAACACTAATAGTAATAGTCGTAGTAACAATAATAATCAACAGCAAATTATTATGTGACATCTCTGGATGAAAGTTCACTAAATAGTACACATTAATAGTCCATAAGTGCTTGTACATTTTAATAATCTCTATCATATCCCATTACTCACCTCACAGTGATAATAATAGATCCCAATTATTACCGTAGGTTCAAAAAGTTTCTTCTTACCACCAAATGCCTAAGCCAAACATTCTCAGAGACATTATGACCACTAAATACATATTTTCTATATTCTGGTATCTTGGGAGCTTCAAGACAATTGGAAGTTGGCAACTTTTATGCCGCCAATGCAACCAGTTAATAATCAGACCACTAACTTGCAGAGTTAGTGATGGAAGGTTTACAAATTGCAAGCATAATGATAGATATGCATTGACAATTGGCTGTAAACCTGCATAGAGTCATGGTTACACCATAATAACAACTAAGCATAGAATACTACCATCAATATTGCTCTTCTCTCTCATTTCCACACATGTACATCTTTTGATAATGGCAATCATAGAGCTATGGCTTGTCATAAATTGTGAAATAATATGATGGATTAAATCTTCTTATTAAGTTTACAATGAGCTAAATAGACTACACTAAGGTAGCAATATATATTGGGGTAAAACTAATTATCAAAATGAGAATCATAATCTCAATGTATTCCTCAAACAGGAATTTTGTAAATGGAGATGCAGAGCATTGAATCCCTACCTTTACCATCTGTGCTTCATCCCCATTACATAAACACGTTTAATATGTTCATGAAGAGTTGGGTTCTTGGTTTACAATTGGCAAAGCATGAAGAGTTGGGTTATTGGTTTTACCATTGGAACATATTATTGGTGATTACAACATAGCACAAAAAAACTCCGCCAAGCCAGTCCCAAGCTTGGGTAAAGGAGGAGGGTTGCATTAGGTAGCTGACAGCTAGCGTAAAACTCCGTCAGATCCCCTAAACACACAATATAGCACAAAAAGAGCACCAAGGGCAACTCTTTGATAGGGAGAAGGCTAAACTATGTCCAGAACATGATGAAACACCAACAAATAGGTTGGTGCCTGAGTTGGAATATATTGCTTCTTGCTGTTCAAGGTTATAAGGGGATATATGAGAAGACAAAAGACAACTGTAGACTGCCCATCGGCAGAATAAGTGGTTCTTAACATTAGTATCTGCCTTAAGCAAAAAGCCAGAAGAGAATAAACAGGAACAAATCATGGTCCTTCAATATACCAAAAGGCACACAAAACAGCTACAGGTTGAACTGGAGAGGAAAATCAGCTTGCCAAATGAATGTATACAGAATGGCAGACTGAGCAATGGTCAAATTGACAAGTTTATTTTAAACACTGACAAGTAGGACAAAGCCCTCTTTCCACACTTCCCACGAGATTGCATGCGGGACTCCAAACAACAATCCCATTCTTTGAATGCCAATGTATTCCAAACTAAGCATTAGAGATATGCATCACCCTTGAACAGATTATATGTGTGTGTGAGTCTCACGACAGTGACAATATAGCCAAGTAATCAATGGTCTTATTCTCTAGAAGGCAAACATAGCATATTCCAAATCACCATTGATTACACATCATGAAGAAAAATAACCAAACTGGTCCTGCATATAGGCCTTAGTTTCATCAGTTAAAAAAGAATGATGACTTTATGATTGTGGGATGAGATAGTTTGAGGTTCCATCATAAAGATACACATCAGGGGTAATGAAGATGACAAGTTATCCTTGTTATTCGAGCCTTCAAAAAGCCACCTATTTTTCCAGGGGTGGACTAGAGGCCGTGAAGGTGGAAGGCCAGGGAGGCTTCTGTGTTAAGTCGCATTCCTTTTTTCATGGATAGGGAATTATTATGGGATTTTAGAAGCTAAAGTTGAGCAACAGAGTCCACGCATCTGTGTATCTTATGACAAGGAAAGACTTAAAAGTATATTATTTTTTGAAACAACAATGATTGTAAATAATGTGCAAAGATTTGTGGAAGAAATGATGAGAGTACCCTCATTTCCTCTCTTGCCTCTTTTCTACAATGGTTAGGAAAAGTTTGGGTCACCTATACAACTTTGCTTTAGAATCTATGATGTGAGGGCTGGTTAGGAAGCAAAAACTTCGACCCCATGTACTAATTAATTCCCAGGTTCTAGTGAAAATTTGAGGACAGAGTGGCTGACAAATCTTCAAGAGTGAGTCTATGAATGGGATGGATCTCCTTGATGGCATGTTGAACGCAGACATGGGCAATGTGACATGGTTCTGTTTTTTATCTTAAGGAGTTCCTCAGCATGTATTCCTTTTTTTCTATCATCAGTTTTTGCCTTTCAATTCCTTTCATGATATTCTGTCATAGAGTAGTAAATTGTAGGAAGGTAAGCACATGCAAAAGAGCAACAATTTGTGGAGTGATGGCCAATAGGGGTGTCCACATAGAAGAGTGATGAATATACACAGCAGGGTCTACTTATGCTGAAAAGTTAAGACGCCCTAGCAACAATATGTGCATAAGAAAGTCTACAGAATGTAGCTCTTGCATAGTTGATGCAAAAATTGGCTTTTCTTACCAAAAGTTTGAGACATTCATGAAATCCTCTCCTTACTGCCTATGCAAGGATTGCATATTGACAAGAAATCTACTTTTCTTTCTTCTACCTTTTTCTTGAGCTAGTCACTAGATCCTTATTAAACTTATTTTAGATTGTGGTTGGCATAGTCTGCAAGGACATGTTCCATTTAATAGAAAAGGCAAAAGGATGTTAAAAATAATAAAAAAAGAAACTCTGCAAAATAAGGGAAACATTGAAAGTTAACACTTGTTTCTGGAATTAATGTAGCTGAGCTAGAATGACATGTTTTTATTGACTAGTCTGCTAATATGCATCAGTTTATCAAAGAAAGGGAGTACTCTTCTCCCCATGTTCAGGAGAAAGCATAAATATAAAACAGCCTAAGGAAGCATAAATATAAAACAACCTAACGAATATTAACCACCACCACCACCAAACAATAACAACACCAAAGCCTTAGTTCCAAAGTAGTTGAGTTCGGCTACATGAATCCTATTTCTCCATTCTGTTTGGTTTAAAACCATAATTTCTTTAAGATACAAAGATATTAGATCTGTCTAAGGAATATTAACCAGCTCAAGTAACAATTTAAACTGAAAAATTGGGGAACTTCTTGCAAATTCCACCACCAGCAGTGAGCAACTGTGCTGTCAACTTAGCAGACTGCTTCATGTAGCTGCAGAGAATCACCTAATCAATCTCACTGTCACCATACTCTTCGTAATCTGCTATTTCTCATGGTTAGTTTTCAGGCTGAATTTTCCCAGTCAAACTAGATCCCGATGGCCCATAATTAGGCACTAACCATAACTTTCCAACCCGGTAGGACATCATACAATGGAGGAGAAAACACAGAATTTCAAATGAGATCAAGCTCAGATTGAATAAGAAATCCTAATTGACTTTAACTCCTAGTTGTTAAACTCCAGTGCTTAATTTTAGTAACTTAGTGAATAAATTTTTCCTTTCACCAGTCCAAAAATAATCCTGTATTATGGTGTCTTAAGTCTCAATAATCAATTTATGCTGACATCACCAGATAGAAATCTGCCCAATTGTCTGTGAAGATCATTGCGAAAACAATTTTCTAGCTAGTTGTGCATCAAATATTTGCTACAGAGAAGATGATTGAGAATATGGACCATTTTCCTTCAATAATCGGCACATTCCTTCAGCTTATAAAGTCAGCACGCAAAGGTAATTGTTCCCTAGGGAAACATGTAATAGAAGATACACCACATCAATTAAAAGATGAGTAAGAAACCAAAGTCAGTCATGTCACACCTCAAAAATAAGAACATGATTAAATGATGTTGGAATCATGGTTTCTTTGCTTCCAAGGCAAAGAGAGCACCAGCATTCATGATATCAGTAATTTCCAATCTTCCTAGGAATGCCACAAACATGTAGTCCACTAGAAAAATGAAGAACTTGGGTGGAACAAATTGCCCCAAAGTTCAAAACTTAAATAAGTGGCATTAGAGATGTCTATATCTGCAATTAATTTCCATGCATGAGCTCAATCTAAATCTTTCCAATGGATCACACTGCCATATCCATTCTATTCGTAAAGCCAAAGGCAGCATCCGATCTTCAACCATTGTGAAAGAAAGTCTAAGCTACGGATGTCACCACACCATATCTCCAATCTGATCAAAGGTCCTCAGAGAAAGGGATCACTAATGAAGGGATATAGAGGGAAGGGGGGACCAAAAGGTGAAAAAAAAAATATATGAATGGACTCATTATGAAAAGTCTATGGAGGCTCCTTGGCTGCATTACAAAGTCAACTAAAATAAACAAAGAAACCATCAATGAACAACAAAATATGGCTAAAGATCTCTCAAGAAACTCCAGAAAAGCTCTATCATAATCCTAACATGGAAATATGTCATATTGACATTATGTATTTTTTAATAAGTTACCTTGATCTTACGAGCTTTCTTTTCTCTTGGAAGCTCTGTTTCCAGCATTCCAGAGGAGGCTAACTCCATCTTAAAGGAAGAGGGATCAGAATATCTTTTTAAACATGCCCCAGCACCAGCAACATCAAACCTAAAGGACCAAGGACAAGTCATCAAAAATATCACAAAGGAAGATAAGACAACAGTGTCAACATCATACTTGTCCAGTGTAAATAACTGAGGTGGGCCACGGCATTCTTCATAAGAATCCATGATAAAACGAGGCATATCTCCTTGTGTGACTAGATTATGATCCATCTGAATATTAGCATGCCAGTCAATACCTACAGAATGGTTACAATAAAAAGAATCATAAGAATATATGTATGAACCAAAATGTTTGAGGCTTTCTAGAGATGAAGATTCTTACCAATTTTGATAATCTAATGTTTCTTCTTCTTTAGCATTTAGGATAATCAGTTAGGAGAGAAGATACAAAACAGTAATCCAACCTAATATGTAATAAAAGTTCATAACTAAGCTTCTTTTTCAATAATTTGAGTGGCTGATTCCTAAAACTACTGAAAGTGAATCTGCATGGCTTAACAAAACAGCAAATCCAAGTTTTTGAACCTTGTTTGTGACTTCAAAAATACAACAAGATATTAGCATTCTTGAAGAATTTTAAAAATGCACACCAACCATCATTGCAAGCAAAATTTGAATCATTGGTCGGATTGCAGAAGGCCTTCTCTATTGATGGAAACTCTGCCTCTAGCTGCTGGACACGCAGAATCAGCCCATGCCCTCTAGCAGCACTAGCCATCACTTCTTCATGCAAGTCATGAAATATATCTGCAGCAAACCTATGGCAGAAAAGAAATACAACAACCTAAATTAATGACTAAACAATGCAGAATAACTGCGAGCAAATCATCAAATTTTCATCATGCACCAGCATAGAGAGGACCAAAATGCATGTCAGATTTATATTTTGGAAAAACAGAATAAAAAAAATGCATGCGAACTCTCAAACAAGTAATAAAATAATATTTTTAAAGAGAAGGATGTAATAAGTCTGCCATACAAAACTATAAACTCAAAACAAGATCGAGACTAAATTCCATCTTGATATTATCATGCCTCTATCATGGAGATGCCAAGGCAGAAACTTCATTTCACAATGAAAGGGATAACAAATGCATCACCTAATTTAGATCATCATATTGTTGCATATATTGCTTCTTATGTGCTGGCTATATTTAAATGTAATAAATTAAACTATGACATGAGAGCTGCTGAAGTAGATAAAAACAGAACTCCACTCTCAATTGTTTTCAATAACATTACACATTAGCTAAAGAAATCTGTTTCAAAGGTTTTTCATCTCAACTATCATCTATCGTATGGTCAACACCACTAAAAAGCAAAGCCAGAAAGAGAACCTTACCACTACTACACAGAAGAAAATACTAAAGCAGTGAGAATATCTTGAATGTGTAGGCTCTGTTACAATCTTGAACCAGGCAGAGGAAAGTAAAAGGTAAAGTCAAATTTTTTTTTAAAAAAAATCAGCTAATAGATTCTATTCTTTATAGGTTGAATCATTTAAAATACCCCCAGAAAAATACCCCCAGCAAAATTGTGTCCATATCCATGGAGCATTGGGCACAGATAATATAATAGAATTATAGAATATGAATACACTGATTATGATAAATCTTGAAAAAGTAGGATACAATATGGCTAAGACGTATGACAACCAATAAATAAATGATTTTTTACATAGACAGTGGGTTAACATTCAAAATCGTCATCTGGCTGTCATTCAAATTAGACCATACTCCATACTCTTTTCGGTAATGTCACTATCACAAACTCCAAACTTAACAATAAAAGGTGAAGATTGATAAAAAAGATATGTGAAAACACAGCCCCCCCTCATCCAAAAGATATCTCAAGCATTCAGGAAGTATATGAATCCTTTTTAAAGTTTCGGAAACAGGATGCTTAAATTAAGTATCTAACATACACCCTATGTCCTCATAGTCTATCTTGCTTTTACAAAAGTTTTGCCTCCACTGCTTGTGAATCAGATACAGATATCTGCCTGCTTGATAACACACAACCGCTTTTTACCTTCTTTTCCATTGTTTATTAGTTATTAATCATATCATCCATGGTCTGTGGTTTGTTTTTATAATATTCAATTTCCTGGTAGAATTAGAGCAGAGTGGAGGAAGCGGATTCATGTAGCCGACCCCATGTAGTTGGGAAAGGCTTAGATGAGTTGAGTTGAGTTGAGCCTGGTAGAAACTTTTAATCTTCCATCCATTTTCCAAGTAGCTCAAATTATCTACCTTGGCTGTAGCACCCCATCGCACAAAAAAAAAAAAAAAAAAAAAAAAAAAAAAAAAAAAAGAAAGAGAAAAGAAAATCTAAAGTCCACCCCATCACATCCCACTAAGACTAACAACTCCCTTTTTATCAATACAGTCCTTTGATACAAAAGTCTTTTAAACTTATATAAGTTTATATGATTATGTATCTATCTTGATTTTGCCAAAAATTAACATTTAGCTTTAAGGTGCTTTGCATAACAAACATATAATGAGTTTTTTTCTTAAATTTAGTGGTTAACCATAAAAACTAGGCAGTCTTACTCATGCTTCTGCATGACTTTGGAACCACTGCTTCTCCATGTCATTATTTGAACTGCCTCTATTTCACACTCATGTTTTGCTGCCAAGGCCCTGTACATATTGAACTAGCCACCTTTTCCTGAATTATTCCACCCACCAAAGACGAATTTGATCTGAGAAAAGTGGTGGTTGGAAGCATTGGCAGATTGTGTTGCATATATAATTGAATGAGTTAGGTACTTATTAGACTATACCTAATGGGATGTCCAGAAATTTTGAAGATATATATCTCCAGAAACTTATTATACTATACCTATTTATCACTCATGACTACTGGAATGTCAAAAATACTCTATATTCATTTATTCCACTAAATCTGGATAACATTATTCTGAAAAATGATAGAATAGAATTTTCATATTTTTCCATTTTAACCCCAGGTTGTTGCTCCTTTTCCACTTCCCATGATATCTCCGTTGCTGAACCAAAAACATCCTGAGTTTTATTCTCAGCTTGGCCTTTGCCCCATTTTCAGAAACATTGAGTCACAGAAGTCTTTAAAGTCTATGTGAGTCCTACTCAATGTAACAGACCCTAAAGCCTGCAAACAGAGGCATGTACTCCTTATATTATGTAGTGAAAGCTTTATAGTGAATATAATATGCGCTACTAGTTTTTCATTGCGAGTGCATTGATGCTTCATCAACATCATGCTATATTGATTCTAAAGAGCTTGGAGGGCTTTTGGTGCCGAGTCCAATGAAGCTGATCACCAAACCCCTCCAAGCCAAAATGTTGGTTTTGCATGAGTTTAGAGTGGTCTGTCACGAGGTATCTCTGTCTTTTTTCCTCCCCTGTCCCTCAGTCTTCAAAACCTCTATCAGTCCATTGTTTCTATAATCCTGCTGTGCTCCTACAAAATAATTCTGATATAAACTCCATGAATCTCACAAGACACCAGACAGTGCCATGCCAGTACTTTTTAAGTGTTTATATCCACTGTGTGAACATTCACAACTTAGGCCTTAATGTAATTGCAGACGACTTGGATTTTGAAAGTCTTGACCGAGATCCAATTGTATTACAAAAGTGCAATAAATAGCCGACATGTATTCTACCAAGCTGCACCATTTAGATTCTTCATAGATAAGAAAGACAGCCATAACCATTCCAGTTGCTAAAAGCAAACAATCCAAGTAGCATGACATTGAGAAGTCCTATGAATCATGTTAACTCTTATACCGTGAGGCATATAGTCTAAGAACTCCAAATAAGCAATCATTCAGCAAGCATGAGATGTAAAAATGGAGAGATGATTACTTTCTATCTGTGTCAATCAAGATGCATGTAAGTCGTATTATTTTCTCCATTTGTTACGAATCATAATTTCTTCCACTTGAGACATCCATCTATCAACTCAAAAAAAAAAAAAAAATCCACAAATATATAATCAAATTCTCCACCAACAACGAATCGATCGAGAAAGAGACCTGAGCAGATAAAACTCCCACAACCTAAACCCATCACTTAATTCTCTTTTTGCCAACAAACAAATTCTCCAAAGAAATAAAAAAGCGCGCGGTCCTTAATTCCACCCTGATACCCGAATCAAACCCCAATCTAAATTCCGGCTCTAAATCAAAGATCAAATGTTCAAGAAACGCACGAGGAGCTCGTGAAAAGAAAACACGCACTTACTCGGCGAGATCTCCAAGCTGCCTCAAGACGCCGACGAGGCCGGCCATAGCGACCCCTCCAAGAAGCTCTTCGGGATCATCCCTCTCCGCGGTTCCGTAGAGCTCCGGATCCGCCAACCCGTATTCATTCCTTATCTGGTACCGAATCATCGGCATCTCTCCGACCAAAGAAGGCAAAGAAAGAAGAAAAACTTCAGGATTTCGAAATTGGAAGCCGTTCTCTTCGCCGGAATCTGCTACATTGCCGCCATGAGAACTCTGCGACAGAGCTCAGATGGAAGACGGGGAGGAGGGGATGTGAGAGTGAGGGAGGACGCAAAGAGGAGAGACTTTCCGCAATTCCGCGCTTCCGCTTTGCTTCTCGTTTTCTTGGGTCCTGTTGGGGATTTTGGGAATTTCAGTGACATTCAGTGGAAAATAAAAGGAGAGTTGGAGGCATTTAATGAGATCGTCAAAAACTTCTGAGTTAATTTGTTGCTGGACTCCAGCTTGAATTGCGCCGTTCCAGGGTGCAGCATAACGCAGAAGCCGGTAGGTAACGGGAAATTCTATTTGGCCCGCACATTTTGCTCAGGAGCCTCCCGTTTTAGTTTAGTTTTAATTTTTTTTAATTTTAACTCAGTAACCCTTCAAAATTACTATTAACTTTCTTAAATTTAAGAAATATCTAAACTATTCCTTCCTCCTCCCCTCATCTCCCTCACTCAGATCATCCATCATCTTTTTTTTTTCTTGGTTCTCCCTTTCCTTCCACCTCCCTCATTCGGATCACCTATCATCTTTTTTTTTTTTCTTGGTTCCCCTTCTAAACAGTCCCTGCCAGCCCCTCTTCCCTCCCTTGCCCCTTCCTTGCCTTCCTCACTCGAATCATCCGTCGTCCATTTTATTCGTGCATTGTTCGATCCTATGGAACCAAACAAGTAAATTCAGCCCCGCCGAGCCCATCAGGCCAAACAATAATCTTTTATAATTATAATATATAGAAGATTGTTGTTCGATCTGATGGACTGAAAAGAAAAAGCTATTCTAATGGGTCGAATATGTTAACGTTGTTCAACCTCATGGGACCGAACAGAGTTTATTTGTTCTGCCATACAAGGTCGAACAATGCACGAACGAAGAAAAAAAAAAAAGATGATGATTCGAGTGAGGAAGGTGGAGGAGGGGCTGGGGAGGGGGAGGACTGGCCGAGGACTGTTTTGCGAGAACTGCTGCCGGAAAACATGTCTCCCCGTAGAAAGAAAAGCTGCCGATGAAATTGTCGGCTTCTCTTTGTAATAAAAAAAGAATCTTTCATCCCTAACCCACGGGCAGTAAAAGCACCAAAAGCTCACCCTTTTTGGACTCCACAAGAGCTTCCGCTATGAAAGCTTCATGTAAAATCCTGTACCTAGCAATATCTGTCTTGCTTTGAGCTATATATATCTCTTATATCACCCCCAATTCGATAGCAGAGTGAATACGTGGCATAATGCATAATTGCATAATTTCTTGATGCAACCTAAAAGTTATTCAAGACTTTATTTTTTTAAAAATTATTAATTATCAAAATATTAAATTAATTAACATTATTAGCTTATAAAACTTATAATTGTAATTTACAAAGCTTATATGAGATAATCTAATTTATCTTCATTTATTTATACCTCACTAAAGTTTAATAGTAGAAACCGAGTCCAAGCATTTGGGCTTTATAAAAATTTTTATTACATTCTAATCTACTACCTAAGTTAAATGCATGGCATGATCTTGCATAATTTTTAGGGTTGCACCTAGGCATGCATTCAACCAATTAGCGACATGAGAGTGACAATATATATTTTTAATTTTATTTATATATATTTTTAGTTTTATCCTATCTATTCTTCCACACAGACACACAACCCTTTAAAGCGAAAAAGAAAAAAAAACTTTGATTAATCACTTCTTCAATTAAAATTTTAAATTTATTTATTTTAAAGAGATCGATTATACTCTCTTTCATGGAATATGATAGGACAGCAGTTTGTAAGTTTGTAGTAGATTTTTTTAAAAAAAAATAGATATAAATATTTACTTAGAAGATGATAAGTTATTTTAATTGCATACATTATATTGATGTAGTTGATGATGTTAAAATTTAGCATGGGACTTAAACTTGATTAATAATGAGGATGAAAAATTAGAAACGAAATTATCAATTAGTCATAACTAAATGTTCATCAAAATAGTTTAGGATGGCAAAGAGAGAGAGAGAGAGAGTGAGAAAGGGTACCAAAGATTTTCAGTTAAATCTTCTAACCTCAAGTTAATGAAGATGATGAGGATAGTTAAAGGTAAAATAAATTGTAATAGAGAATGAAGCATAGGTTTCACTCTTTAGGATTAGTTGCGTGTAAGTTATTCTCCTGATTTATCATTGATTTTTTTTAATGGATGGATGCATATTTCAGCATGAATCCTGTATTTATGATGATATATATAAATCATTCTAAGCATGAGCAATATTCCTTGCTAAGCTTTTTTTTTAATGAAATTGTACGGAATATCATGAGTCAACTTATTTGTAGCTAGGAGTACTCTGTTTCTATTAAAAATCAAAGCACCGTCTTTCTAAAGTCATGCTTGCATGAGCTTCTCTTGCTGGCTTGCATGCACCTTCAAACAAGCTTGCTGATGTTGCTGATGGTGGTGCTGTCGCAGATTAAGCTGCCATCTGTCAGATTGCTTAAAGCTGAAGTGAACCCCACTTCTATGTTTTTCTTACAAATCGAATGAAATGTTTTATGTTTTTCTACGAGGCCCGGTGAAGTGAACCCCACTTCTATGTCTCTGTCCTTTGGATCGGTACGACTCAGAGGGACCGCTGCTTTAAGCTTAAAGTTTAATGGCTCTCAAAGAGTCGAAGCACATCACGTCAAAAAACTGGACCACATGATACCCGGCGATCCGTAGAGGGAGTAACGTGCTTCGCGGCGCAATCCAGTCAACTTCCACCATTAATTAAATCAGTCAATGTAATCAAAACGACCTTTTTTTTTTACTATGTAATCCAATAGTTTCTGCTGCCCTGCCACCTGGCGGGAGCCGTGTCTTTATCTCCAACCGTATCTGATACCATGCCACCAACCGCCAACTAAATCTGGGCATCCAACTCACTCACGAGCCTGAACCGGTCCGAGAGAATTAATCATGTTGTAATCACAGTGACAACCATGTCTTCATCGTTCTATATAACCTTAATTAAACAACAACTTAGATTGAGCAACTCTATATTCTAATGTTATTTTATTCCTCCTGTTCCATTGATGCGCTCACCTTTCCTTATAGTAAATTACTATAGGAGATTAGAAAATTGATGAAGATGAGATATCAAACCTATTCTGGCATTTGACCAGGAGAATAAAGGCGAAAAGCAACTGCAAATTCCCCGTGGAAACCGTTACAAGCAGTTGCAACACCTACCTTGAGACCTAAACAAAATTGCTAATTGGTAGTTAGTGTGTCACCATCCAATAGATTTATTATATGGATGGTGATGGGTCAATTGACTCCATGGGCTATAATGACCGCATTTCTACTTGTCTCCGAAGTTGGTCTCTCTACTCGGCTCTCGGAGTCGGCCTTCTTTATTCGGCCTCCAAAGGCGGCCTCATTTCCGGACTCGGCTCCAACTCCAAAGCAGCCTCCCTTCAGACTCGGTCCCAGCTCCAAGACGGCCTCATCTTTGAACTCGGCCCCAGCTTCAAGACGGCATCGTCTTCGGACTCGATTCCAACCTCCAAAGCGGCCTCCTCTCCGGATTCGACCCCAGCTTCAAGCGGCCTCCTCTTTGGACTTGGTCCCAGCTCCAAGGCCGCCTCGTCTCCAGCTCCAAGGTAGTCCCAGTTCCAAGGCGGCCTCGTCTCTAGACTCAGCCCCAGCTCCATGAAGGCCCCAGCTCTAACAAGACAGGGCGCACTAACCACCCGTAGTCCACATGTGTGATGGACTGGACTCACCTATTTGCAACAATCTGCAATGACAATCTGAATCAAGTGGCCATCCACTCTGATGGAACTTGACCCACCAACCATGCAGCAATCCACATTTGACGAGACACGGCCTACAACTGACATGCCACGAAAAAGTCATCATTCATCATGAGGCCCCAATCACTCAGATCAGATGGGACAAACCCTACACTATTAATCCTGACATTCAGCCCAGAAAGTCATCACCTAAAAGTCATCATCTATCTAGAAAGTCACCGTCCATCATGAGGCTCCACGTGACTCTTTCCATCACTAGATGACAAGGAACATCATAAAATGAGTAAAAGGGACCTCCGACTAGGTAATGAACCTACAACACTCCTAAACGCTTATACTCGCTCAAACAGAGAGCACTTCTCTAAGTCTCTCTCTTTCGAGCTTTCTTATGCTTATGACTATTGCCCAGAGTACTGACTTGAGCGTCGAAAGGTCCTCGCCGGAATCTTCGGTCCTCAGGACTTTTTGCAAGCTCCCAATCAAGCGAAGCCTGCCGAAGAATCCTTGACACGCCGAAGAAGGCGACTAAATGCTCATAGACGTTCGAAAGGGTAATCTGGTTACAACAGATGGTATAATAAGTGAGGGAAAAAACGTTTCCCCTGATGGTGTAAGAACTATTATTAATCGTCAGAAGCTAATTGCCTAAGATCTAAAGCTTCTTTCTTTATCTTGTGTCATCTTTGCTACTGAAATGTAATATTGTTGAATATACGACATCATCAATGCATGCTTGCATGCGAGAGTGCATTTTGAGGAAAATTTGACGAGTCCATTCTTTCATCTTGTATAATGTTCTGTTGCAAATTTGCAAAGGAATTATGTTAGTAAATGATAATATTTATCTGTCGTAATTTTCTCCTGTAGCGAATAATGGTATTAATTATGTCCCACTTTTTATTATTCTTCCCAGTGAAATCACTAAATGCCACAAAAAAAAAGCTCTTACTACGGAGCATGATTATAATTATCTTCAAGTCACAAAATTGTGATGATGATGTTCATTTTCTAAAACATTTCTCAGTTGTTCATCTGCTTAAACAAGAAAGAGCGCATCTGCCAACACCTCTGATACAAAATTCCAGGATTGTATGGTGCTTGAAAATTTTCTACTAAATGCCAGTCCACTGTCCACAGATCTTGGGAAGTCTGATATATTGCTGCTGTTGGGTAATGGGCCAAAATACACCTAATACCCTAATGAGCCTTGAAAGCCCATTACCGCCCTTTAGTGTGTGAATAAGAAATTACGGGGACATTTAGTCCCATATCGGAAAGAACAAGAAAGGAAGGTTCACTTATATGGAAACCACTTCCTTGAAGCTTAAGTTCCTTAGGCTCACCATAAGTAGAGAGCTTACGCATCACCCTCGCGCCCGCACGTGTGCGAAGAGCGCTTTGTAGGCGCACTTTGCACGTGCGCATCGTCGCGAGGAGCTTGAGGGGCTTTAAATTTTTCTAGATCATAATGATCCGACGGTGGAGACTGATCAGATCAAGATAGGGACTGAGATCAATTGATCGTTGATCGATGGATGAAGGGTCGAGATGTGGTGATCAAATCATGATCGCGATCGCGATCCAACGGCTGACACATGTCGGTTGACCAGTCAAAAGAACTGTTAGTTGACCAGTCAACATGATGGTTGGTTGACCAGTCAACAGGACAGTTGGTGATAAGGCATAGGGCACCCGTTCGATCGTCGGTTGGAGATAAGTCAACGGTCCGATCATGAAAAGGCATACCAAAGACATGCAACCGCCTATCTGATAACATGATCATCAGATCACGATGATGAAAAGGCTTATCAGGATATGGATAGGCTTATTTGATCGGCTGATCTTCAGATCACAGCCATGAAAAGGCTTATCCGATCGCATGATCTGAAGATCATGATGTATAAAGGACATATCAAGGATGATAAGCCCTTAACCCTCACATCCTTTGATTTTAGAATTTAAATTAAATTAAATTCGTAAGGTTGCTTCCAAAGGGTACCTAAAAACCTATAAATAGGACCCTAAACCTAAGCATTTCATTCATCCCAAGCCATTCCGAATTGAGTTCAATTTGAATCAATTCTAGTCTTCTTCTCTATTAGGCATTTACATACTTTCCTAAGGATAGTATAGCAATAGTGCATTGAAAAGAGAGTAGCATTCTTGGTTCGAAAGTTTTGGTGAATTGTAGTGCTGCTTTCATCAAAAGGAGACTATTGTATCCTGGGAGACAATCGTCATACTGACCATAAGCATCATTGCGGGACGAAATTGTCTTAAGGACATAGAGTGAAACTCTAGCCTCAGTCTAATTCATTAGATAGCCACCATCTGCCAAACACCCACCAACAGTTGCCAAACAGCATCATTAATTTTCATACAAACTTAAGTTATAGTGGTCACGAGCACTCAAGATACTCAGCTAGCACAATGCAGGTCCTACTATCATGCAATTATAAGTACTTCAGCTTCAAGCATTGATCTGAAACCCTCTCAGATTACTAATAATTGGAATCGTTAGAACCGTACAACACAAGCAATGTATAACGTCTCGTGATTTCCTACGCTTAAGTTTCATATGAACTCTGTTTACACTAGAAGAGTCTAAATGATGCATCATGAGACAAGCTTTTGATCCTTCTACACTACTCAGGTGGCATGTTAGATTTTAATAATGGCTGCTACTAGTGCAATAAGTGATGAGGCCTTTTCCTCTCATATATGTATACTTTTTTTCTTCCCTCAAGTGGGAAGGAATGTGGCCTGTCTTTGCTTTGAAGCCACCTTTTCCCCAGGACTCCAAGGCGAGGAGAGATGGAATGGCTGTTCCATTGTGCTTGCTGTTCAGTCCCCTGAAAGGATGTGCTTGAAATATATAGCTAAATGTTCTCTCAATATATATAGCAGAATAATGCAAACAGTTGAACTATGAAGCACTTGAAATTATATTAGAAAAAGGGTTTGGAGGGCCTTATATGAGTCATAGATGGACTGATGAGATTATAATTGGGTCACAGTAGCCGTGGGAAATGGTGGCCTGCCATGACTATGTCAATTATAAGGTTGTGGAAGGCAGCTTAACCTCCTAATTGGCACCAACATGCATCATTTTGCTGTTCTACCACTGTTGGTCATCTTAGAAACAATACTGCCATCATCAGGACATTAAAACAATAATCCTGTAGGACCAGATCCGATGGCCAATTAACAAAGATAGAAAACAAGTAATGAACCAAAACAAATGACTGTTGTACCGGCATGATGCTTACCACGACATCATGATTTAATTTGACATTCCTTCAAAGAGGTGCCAAAAAGAAAAATAAATGAAAGCTCCAATGAGAGAATCATCATCCCAAGAGAAACGAAGAATAAAGTTCCAGGTGTTTGTGAGGTTGACAAGCATAATGTAGCATTTTTTTTAAACATGCGCATTGAATTACATTAATGTATGTCTCTAACAACTGTATCAACTTGATTATAGATGTCTATTTTTTATTACAAGACAGTGGATGTTGAAGCAGTCAGTGAAACCAAAGTTATACATTAACCTGAAACTACAAACTAGCACCGAGGAAAAACCAACTAAAACCTATGAAAACTAAAATAATTCATGGATTCTGCATTTTTAGGAATTTTCTGCAATATATGGATGAGGGATGTTAAAGAAACGGTTGGTTGTGTACTGCTCAATAATGTGAAACAATGAGAATATGTGGAACTCCACCGATTTAGCTGAAGTCAACTGAAGAAATGGATTCTGCCATGTTTTATGAGACAGAAGATTATAATAGGATTACTTTTGATATTTCAAGTGCTTGTGAATGTGTGGAGGGATAATGGAGCAGAGTTTGAGTTGGCAATTCTATTGGAAGAGGGATTAATAAAGTGTAGATCTGAAGGGGCTTGATCAACTTTGAAGGTCCTTACCCTGCTAACAAGAGATAAAGCTGAGGGAGCTCTGTAATCTGCCAGTGGAGTGTTCAGCTCAAGCATGTCATTCGCTTACAACATTTCTTGTTAATAGAGAGGTTAGTACCTCTGGTATATATCATGGGAGTGGGGAGAACAGAATTCTTTTTGCATCATGTTCTTGAATCAACTATTTGAGGTCTATTTAATAAAATGTTGACTCCATCCAAGCGTACAATCATCAATTTAGATCATTAAACAGAGAAGGCACTACAGTTCCGCAAATGGATTTATGATGTGAAGCCATCTTAATTTTTATTTGGGAAAACTGAACTGTTGCCTTCTTTTGGAGCATTAATGTCACGCCCCAGACCCAAATATTGGGCTAGGGTGACAACCCGCCGCGTGCCGGGCACGCAAGACGTCACAAAATTTTTTACACATAACACTATTATATATATAACCAAGTCAAATTCATCACTGAATACTAAAAGTTTTGGGTTACAAACCCTTACACACACAATAATAAAGTTTGGGCAGCAAGCCCTACACATAAGTAATACTGGGGTTACAACAAAATAATGGGTCTTGTTTTATTTAATAGAAGATCCATCACCCCAACCATCCATCTTCAATCTCGTGGCTCTGACAAAAACATTGTAAGATTTTTATGACTTACACTCAATAAGTAAGCCACGTTATACAGTCAAATCATAGCATAACAATCTATAAGAACATAAATGATTTGCATGCTTAAACATTCCACAAATACTCAAACATGCAATGTAAGTAAACCCACTGTTTATACCCTCAATGGTAGCTGTAAATGTGACCCACGGCCCTGCAATATCTCAATAGTGTACCAACAAGCATCCCCCTACTGAAAGGGTCCAGATACCAGGGTCACGCCATATCATAATCCACCAGAACACATACTCTATATGTGTGATGCCACCTCGAACCAAGCAGAACACATCCTCTAGATGTGTGATGCCACCTCATAGTAACTCAGAACACATCCTCTAGATGCGTGATGCCATCTCGAACCCAAGCAGAACACATCCTCTAGACGTGTGAATGGCATAAATAAACAGAACACATCCTCTAGACGTGTATGTGGCATAAATCATCAGAACACATCCTCTAGATGTGTGTGGCATAAATCATCAGAACACATCCTCTAGATGTGTGTGGTATGACATGATAAAGGAGAACCGCGGCGACACATAACAGTACCTCACATCATGCACAAACATATCAATAACATCTTCATATTGCATAAACAGTGGATTATACTTACTTTACAATTGCATGTAATATATCACATCATGTAATAATAACTGCATCTCTCATGCATAGCATCCACATATGAAATCATTCTCAATCATAGCACATAAACAACAATGTACTCATCTACTTACAATTTAGCCATAATAATTCTTCATGTCACAATATAATTTAATTTAAAAATTTATATAATAATAAAATAATTTATTAAATACTGATAACTGGCTTACTTACCTCAGTACGCAATCCAACAGGTATATATATCAGCTAGTCAGATGTCTGAGCACCTACAGGATCATTTTACACAATTAATTTATTAGAAAAGAATATTAAAATGACCCTTAGAATTCTACCCAGACTAGTTCACGGGCCCAACTTTGGGCTCGAATATCTCCCACTATACATACCCAATTGGGGAAGTAAAAATACCCCAGAAACTAGAATTAACCCAGATTCTAGCCATATAATTATTTTGCTAATCCCGCCCGTTACGGGGCCCAAAAACCAGCCCCAAAATTGCTGCACGGCCCAAAAGGCCCTGAACCGGCCGGCCCAGGCCCGGTTCACCCAAAGCCATCCGATCCCCTGTTTCACCGAACAGGGGACGGGACTCGCCGGCGGCCAGGGCCGCCGGCCAAATTGAGGCGGCCCGGCCGCCGGTGGCCGGGCCAGAGCCGGCCGCCGCCGCGGCCGGCCACCAATCCCCTCCTCTCTCCTCAATTTCTCTCTTTTTCTCTCTCACATCCGCGCGGCACGTCACTGTGCCGGCGGCACGGCCGGCCACCTTGGCCGGCCGGACCTCCACCGGACGCACGCCCGGCGCCGGTGGAGGCGACAGGCCGAAGCTCAGGCCCGGCGAGGCGGCGAGCACGCCGCCGGGCCCGAACCAACCAGCGGAAGCCGCCACCGCGCGAGAGAAGGGCCGATTGGCCCTCTCTCTCTCTCTCTCCACCACCACCCCGCCGGACACCTCCCCCGGTGCCGGCGGGGTCGCCGGCCAAAGCTCAGGCCCGGCGAGGCGGCGAGCACGCCGCCGGGCCTGAACCAAGGATCGACCGGCCTCTCCTCTCTCTCTCTCTCTCTCTCGCTCTCTCTGTCTCTCTGTCTCTCTCACGCTCTCTCTCTCTCTCCTAGGCCAGGGGATTACCTGATGGAAACGGATGCCAGGATGATGGAGGGAGTCTCCCTCCATCACATATTTAATCCCCCCGCGCAACGCTTCGGTTTAAGGGGTCCGGGAAACGAAGCGCTTCGCTGAGAGCGAAGCGTCGGACAGCACAGGACCAAGTCCTGAACCTGGTTCACATGAACCGGGTACTACATCCTCCCCTCCTTATAAAAATTTCGGCCTCGAAATTGGTATACTATAAATCTCAAAAGTCAACAATCTAGATAGATAAATTACCTTCAAATAATTGTGGATACTTTGATTTCATTCTTCCTCCAGCTCCCAAGTAGCCTCCCTCTCAGAGTGATTATTCCACTGAACTTTGACATAAGGGATGGTACGCCGCCTCAGAATCTGATCCTTGCGGTCCACGATACGCACAGGATGTTCCTCATATGATAAATCCTTCCTCAACTGAATAGGCTCATAAGCTATAACATGACTGGGGTCTGAAACATACTTCCTCAACATAGATACATGGAATACATTGTGAACACCAGATAAGATCGGAGGCAGTGCTAAGCTGTATGCAACCTCCCCAACTCTGCTCAAGATCTCAAAAGGTCCAATATAGCGTGGACTAAGCTTTCCTCTAACCCCGAATCTCATCACATCCTTGGTTGGTGATACCCTTAAGAAAACATGATCCCCAACCTGGAATTCTAACTCTCTCCTTCTGACGTCAGCATAACTCTTCTGCCTGCTCTGAGCTGTACGAAGACGCTCCCTGATCAAATGCACCTTGTCAACTGTCTGCTGGATCAGCTCAGGGCCTAGCAATTTCCTTTCCCCTACGTCATCCCAACATAAAGGAGATCTGCACCTCCTACCGTACAAAGCCTCAAATGGGGCCATCTGGATACTGGCTTGATAACTATTGTTATAAGCAAACTCCACCAAAGATAAGTGGTTATCCCAAGCCCCACCCAAGTCCATTACACAGGCGCGCAACATATCTTCTAGAATCTGAATGGTCCTTCTGACTGCCCGTCAGACTGGGGATGATAAGCCGTACTGAAGTTCAATTTGGTCCCCAAGGCTTTATGAAGACTCTTCCAAAACTGTGATACAAATCTGGTATCCCGGTCAGATACAATAGAGACAGGAACACCATGGAGTCTCACAATCTGCTCCAAATACAAGCTAGCCAATCTGTCACTCGAGACTCCAACTCTGAAAGGTAGGAAATGAGCTGACTTTGTCAGTCTGTCCACAATAACCCAAACTGCATCATTACTCCTGGGAGTTTTGGGCAGACCAGTCACAAAATCCATAGTAATCTTTTCCCATTTCCACTGAGGAATCATCAAAGATTGAAGAGGTCCCGCAGGTTTTTGATGCTCGGCCTTCACCCGCTGACATACTAAGCACTTGGCCACAAACTGAGCAATATCCCTCTTCATCCCTTTCCACCAAAAATTCTCCTTTAAGTCTCTATACATTTTAGTACCACCAGGATGCACAGTATAGGGAGAGTAGTGAGCCTCCCTCAAAATCTCGCTTTCAACTCCTCATTGCTAGGTACACAAAGTCTGCCTTCAAATCTCAGGGATCCATCATCCATTACATAAAATCCACTCTGATCTCCTGACTGAACAGCAACTTTAATTCTTTGAAGATCTGGATCTTCCATCTGGGAGGACTTAATTCTGTCAACAAGAGTCGGCTGAAGAATAAGTGCAGCAACAAGTCCATCAGACTGCTGTACTCTCAGTCCAATCTCCCACCTCTCGAGGTCCTTCAGAATGTGAGGCTGGGAGGTAAGCATAGCAGCTAACTCAGAAGAGGTCTTCCTACTCAAAGCATCAGCCACAACATTAGCCTTCCCTGGATGATAATGTAGATTCAGATCATAGTCCTTCAGAAGTTCCAACCACCTCCTCTGCCTCAAATTGAGCTCCTTCTGTGTGAAGATATATTTTAGACTCTTATGGTCTGTATACACATCACACGACACCCCATAGAGATAATGCCGCCAAATCTTCAAAGCAAAAACCACCGCAGCTAATTCCAGATCATGAGTAGGATAGTTCTGCTCATAAGGCTTCAGCTGTCTGGAAGCATAGGCTATCACCTTTCCATTCTGCATTAGGACACATCCCAATCCTTTCCGAGAGGCATCAGTATAAAGTGTGAAACCCTCAGATCCTGTCGGAAGAACAAGGATGGGAGCTGACACCAAACGCTGCTTTAACTCCTGAAAACTTTCCTCACACTCCTCTGACCAGTCAAACTTCACTCGTTTCTGGGTTAAACGAGTTAGGGGTAGAGCGATGCGAGAGAAGTCTTCCACAAATTTTCGATAATACCCGGCTAGCCCCAAGAAGCTTCTGACTTCAGCCACATTGGAAGGTCGGCTCCAGCTAATAATAGCTTCAATCTTCTTCGGGTCCACAGAAATGCCATCCGCAGAAATTACGTGACCCAAGAAAGCTACTTGGTCCAACCAAAACTCACACTTCTGCAGCTTGGCATAAAGCTTCTTCTCCCGAAGAGTCTGAAGCACAATCCTCAAGTGATCCTCATGCTCCCTGAGACTCTTAGAATAGATCAAAATATCATCAATAAATACAACCACAAACTGATCCAAGTATGGCCTAAATATTCTGTTCATCAAATCCATGAACGCTGCCGGGGCATTGGTCAAACCAAACGGCATCACCAAAAACTCATAATGGCCATATCTAGTTCTGAAAGCTGTCTTAGGCACATCCCCATCCTTGACTTTAAGCTGATGATAACCTGACCTGAGATCAATCTTAGAGAATACCCGGGCTCCTTGAAGTTGGTCAAACAAGTCATCAATCCTCGGCAAAGGGTACTTATTTCGCACTGTCACCTTGTTGATTTCCCGGTAATCAATGCATAGCCGAAGACTGCCATCCTTCTTCTTAACAAATAGAACTGGAGCACCCCAAGGAGAAGCACTAGGCCTGATAAATCCCCGATCTAGGAGTTCCTGCAATTGGTCCTTCAACTCTTTTAGCTCAGCCGGGGCCATACGATAAGGGGCCTTGGATATAGGTCCAGTTCCAGGAATCAAATCAATGGAGAACTCAACCTCCCGGTCAGGGGGCAACTCCGATAATTCATCCGGAAAGACATCAGGGAATTCTCTAACTATAGGAATATCCTCCAACTTGGCCTCTTTCTTTTGAAGATCATTAATAACAGCAAGAAATCCTTGGCCACCACTCCTCAGATACTTTTCAGCCTGTAGTGCCGAAATAAACACTGAGGCTAGAAGTTTCTGGCCACCAGTAAAACTAAATTCGGCTGACAAGGAATTTTGAAGTTGACGATCTTCCTGAAACAGTCTACAGAAGCATGATAGGAAGCTAACCAATCCATGCCAAGGATAACATCAAAGAATTTCAGTGGAAGGACAATAAGATTGGCATTCAGCTTCCTATCCTCAATGATAATCAAGCAGGATTTGCATACAGTATCAACTTTCATAGTATCACCATTTGGAAAGGCAATGTGTAACTCATGGTCTAGAGTTCAGGTGTCAATGATGCATTCTTGCCAAGGTAGGTGTCAGATATAAACGAATGCGTGGCACCCGGATCAATTAGAGTCTGAGCATAATCATTGCCTATCTAATCATTCCTGGACGTAAATGAAATTTCATTTTAACAATAAGAATATAATGTCTAACTAATTATTAATGCATTGCACAGGATAAGAATGTAATGCTAGATGTGAAATATTGATATACCTGTCACCACAGAATTAGAAGCGGCAGCATCCTGCTGAGTGAGAGCGAAGACCCTTCCCTGAGTCCTCGGTGGCTGCTGCTGCTGCTGATCGCCCTTGACTGGAAGATGGCTGCTGGTTCTGTCGAAGGGGACATGTGGCTATCTTATGGCCAGTCTTTCCACAGGAGAAACAGGCACCAGACACTCCACGGCAAGGTCTCCCCGGGTGGAAATTCCCACAGCGAAAGCAGCGAGCCTCTCTATTGGTTGTCCTCCTGGGGCCTGGGTGCACCTCTCTTCTTGGCATGAGCTGGGGGCTGGCTAGAATTATGCCCTTTCCTCTTCTTCTGCTGCTCCCAATCCCTCTGAACCGTATTCATATCTCTCTCAATTACTAAGGCCTTATTTACCACGGCACTGTAAGTGTGAAGCTCAAATGCGTTGACCGCCTGCATCAGTCTGGGTCGAAGTCCCTCCGTGAATCGGGTGATCTTGGCCATTTCATTAGATACTATACTTGGAGCAAAACGGGCCAACCTGGTGAATTCAGCTTCATATTGGGCCACCGAAAGATTCCTTTGCTCCAACTTAAGAAATTCTGATTCCATCCTCCTCTGCATACTCCTGGGAAAGTACTTGTCGAAGAATGCCTCCTTAAACTGTTCCCAAGAAATAGTCTGACCACCCCGACGCTGCTCCTCTACTAACCACCAGTCATAAGCCTCCCCTTGGAGAAGATAAGTAGCAAATCTGATCCTCTCCATCTCCTGACTACCATGGGCCATAAAAGCCTTCTCCATATCTCGCACCCATCTCTCAGCATCAATAGGGTTGCTTGAACCAGAGAAAGGAGCAGGGGCAAACTTCTTGAAATCTGCAAAGCTGCGGCCGTTCCCCACCCAGGATTGAGATAAAGCAGACTGGGTCGGCGGTGCTGATTGAGTGGGTAAGGTTGGCTGCAGCTGCGGAACAGGAAGGGTAGGCTGAGTCGGAGCAGAAGGGGGTGCAGACTGAGCGGTCAAAGCCTGCTGGATCTGATGCTGCATGTCCCGCATAGACTGCGCCATACCCGAGAGAGCTTGAAGCATCTCGGACTGGAATCGCTGGTGCTCAGTTCCTACTGGGTTGGCAGGGGCCGTACCTCCAGTAGTTCCTTGACCCACCGGCTGATCAGCATTACCGGCCAGAGAGTCCTCCTCATACTGTTGGCTCCTAGTACGGCGAGCCATAACTATTTCCTGTTAAATTAGATGTGGTTAATATCATCATAAACTAAAGTGTCAGGTGTCTCTAAGTATAATGTCATCAAAATATGTTCTCTACGTGTTATCATGTCAATATGTCTGTGTCCCTAGGGTCATAACCGAGCTCTGATACCACTAAAGCTGTCACGCCCCAGACCCAAATATCGGGCTAGGGTGACAACCCGCCGCGTGCCGGGCACGCAAGGCGTCACAAAATTTTTCACACATAACACATTATATATAAACCAAGTCAAATTCATCACTGAATACTAAAAGTTTTGGGTTACAAACCCTTACACACCACAATAATAAAGTTTGGGCATCAAGCCCTACACATAAGTAATACTGGGGTTACAACAAAATAATGGGTCTTGTTTTATTTAATAGAAGATCCATCACCCCAACCATCCATCTTCAATCTCGTGGCTCTGACAAAAACATTGTAAGATTTTTATGAGCTTACACTCAATAAGTAAGCCACGTTATACAGTCAAATCATAGCATAACAATCTATAAGCACATAAATGATTTGCATGCTTAAACATTCCACAAATACTCAAACATGCAATGTAAGTAAACCCACTGTTTATACCTCAATGGTAGCTGTAAATGTGACCCACGGCCCTGCAATATCTCAATAGTGTACCAACAAGCATCCCCCTACTGAAAGGGTCCAGATACCAGGGTCACGCCATATCATAATCCACCAGAACACATACTCTATATGTGTGATGCCACCTCGAACCAAGCAGAACACATCCTCTAGATGTGTGATGCCACCTCATAGTAACTCAGAACACATCCTCTAGATGCGTGATGCCATCTCGAACCCAAGCAGAACACATCCTCTAGACGTGTGAATGGCATAAATAAACAGAACACATCCTCTAGACGTGTATGTGGTCTAGTGTGTGGCATAAATCATCAGAACACATCCTCTAGATGTGTGTGTGGTATGACATGATAAAGGAGAACCGCGGCGACACATAACAGTACCTCACATCATGCACAAACATATCAATAACATCTCATATTGCATAAACAGTGGATTATACTTACTGAACAATTGCATATATCACATCAATGTAATAATAACTGCATCTCTCATGCATAGCATCCACATATGAAATCATCAATAGCACATAAACAACAATATTCATCTACTTACAATTTAGCCATAACAATTCTTCATGTCACAATATAATTACAATTTAAAAATTCATATAATGAATAAATAATTTATTAAATACTGATAACTGGCTTACTTACCTCAGTACGCAATCCAACAGGTATATATCAGCTAGTCAGATGTCTGAGCACCTACAGGATCATTTTACACAATTAATTTATTAGAAAGAATATTAAAATGACCCTTAGAATTCTACCCAGACTAGTTCACGGGCCCAACTTTGGGCTCGAATATCTCCCACTATACACACCCAATTGGGGAAGTAAAAATACCCCAAGAAACTAGAATTCACCCAGATTCTAGCCATATAATTATTTTTCTAATCCCGCCCGTTACGGGGCCCAAAACCAGCCCCAAAAGCTGCACGGCCCAAAAGGCCCTGAACCGGCCGGCCCAGCCGGCCCGGTTCACCCAAAGCCATCCGATCCCCTGTTTCACCGAACAGGGGACGGGGAGCCGGCGGCCAGGGCCGCCGCCGGCCAAATTGAGGGCGGCCCGGCCGCCGGTGGCCGGGCCAGAGCCGGCCGCCGCCGCGGCCGGCCACCAATCCCCTCCTCTCTCTCAATTTCTCTTTTTCTTTCTCACATCCGCGCGGCACGTCACTGTGCCGGCGGCACGGCCGGCCACCTTGGCCGGCCGGACCTCCACCGGACGCACGCCCGGCGCCGGTGGAGGCGACAGGCCAAGCTCAGGCCCGGCGAGGCGGCGAGCACGCCGCCGGGCCCGAACCAACCAGCGGAAGCCGCCACCGCGCGAGAGAAGGGCCAATTGGCCCTCTCTCTTCTCTCTCTCCACCACCACCCCGCCGGACACCTCCCCGGTGCCGGCGGGGTCGCCGGCCAAAGCTCAGGCCCGGCGAGGCGGCGAGCACGCCGCCGGGCCTGAACCAAGGATCGATTGGCAACTCTCTCACTCTCTCTCTCTCTCTCTCTCGCTCTCTCTGTCTCTCTGTCTCTCTCACGCTCTCTCTCTCTCTCTCCATAGGCAGGGGATTACCTGATGGAAACGGATGCCAGGATGATGGAGGGAGTCTCCCTCCATCACATATTTAATCCCCCGCGCAACGCTTCGGTTTAAGGGTCCGAAAACGAAGCGCTTCGCTGAGAGCGAAGCGTCGGACAGCACAGGACCAAGTCCTGAACCTGTTCACATGGACCGGGTACTACAATTAATCCTTTCAAATTAGTTAGAAGAGAAAAGTTGAGTTTGGTGCTATCAATCCATTTTTCTTGTTGACATAGGTTTCAGCCCCAATAAACTTTGTTTAAACAAACATCTCAAACCCTAACTTTGCCCCGAAGGTAAATGTATAAATGAACTCAATGTTGTTAAGGAGTCTGAAAGCAACTAAGAAAACTTCATGCTTTACTTGTTATCCACTTTTACAAAGAGATGCCTTCAGACAGAAGGCACATATTCCAAAACCTTTGTCTGAATATTCTCTATTTGCATCCTCCTCCTTGTCTCTATGGATCCGAAATGTTGCTTTCTGGTACCGAACTTACTTTATAGATTAGCTGAACTAAATGTCAGTTTTCACTTTCACCAACAGTTGTGGCTGGTTGGAACCAATGTTACCTTTTGCTTGCTGTAAACTTCTTAGTAGTTGAGCTGGAGATTCTGAAGTACAATATGCAATGATCACCAAGTTGATGGCATCTTGAAAAGGAGAGAAGAGTGGCAAATAGGAAAGCAGAGCCCAGACAATTAGAAGTGTTTGGCTTCAACTTGGAGAGTTCCTAGAAATTTTTTAACCTGTCGTAGCAGCTAAAACAAGGCAATCAATGACCCAAATGCAGCATTTTGTATAAGACGTTGTCCTAAAGTATCACTTCACATTTATTTTACATAGATTGTCCAGCTCTGACGAAGCTTTGTCTTAAATGTTTGTAAGGATATAAACACCATCTAAATAAGAAGGAAAAAGAACGAGAAGGTCCATCAAATGATACATTTTTGGATGAGAAAAAATTGTTCAGTGGTCAAGGTTTGCTTGAGGGCTTTGGGGATTTCAGCATTGCAAACGAGAAATGAGGCTACATGAAGCCATCTCATAATTTTGGGTGAAGTGGGCGATCAACATTACCAATTAAACCTGAATATAACTCTGTACTCCTAGCTTAGTGGTTTGTAGTAGCTACATAACATATCCCAAACCCCACCCACGAGCTTATGAACAATTACTTGGGTTCCCTTTCGCCCTATTACCTGACTGCTGAGTAGAGGAGCAGGAGGCCCTTAACTGAGAGATGGGTAGAAAGACATGGCACTTCATATTCATTAACTTGGAATTATGGAACCATGACTCTAGGGTGCTATCTCTTCTTCGTGCTCAATAAATTTAGGGGATGTCTGATTCCTCCATTTTTCCTTTTTTTTAAAAAAAAATCTATGATAAATACTTGCACAAGCGATTTGTGTGTGAGCGCTTGAGAGACAAACTCCTGCACTCACTTAGATGCCAAGCTCACCATCATTGAGAACCATTAGATTCTTGAGTTTGATAGACTCTTGTCACCTCTTATATTTTTGAGAATGTTGAGTTTGATAGACCATCATTTTAGGCTTTGCTCTGACCTCTCAACGTTAGAAATTACTACTTTAAAGATATACGGCCATATTATGATTTCTTGGACAAGTAGTGGGCCTGGGGTATGAAAGCTATGGTGCTTTTTTTAACTTTATTTTCAATGATTCGAGTTGTCATCCCAGCCATTGTATTCATGGCTAAATTGGGTGGAGCAAATGTTGGGTAATTTTGTTGCAGCGGTTGCTAGATAAGATAGAAGAAAGTCAGATAGAGCCCAAGTAAGGAGGAGGAATATGTTGGACAGGCCAGCGATTGGAAAGAGCCGAAAGAGGAGGTTGGACGGAGGTGAAGCCCAACGAAGCTGAAGGGTGAAGGACCAATGATTAAAAAGAGTCGAGAAAAGAAGGATAAATAGAGTAGAAGGATAGAGGACCAGTGACCGAGAGGAGAAGAAGGTTGAACAGAGTGGAAGAAGCCAAAAATAAATAAAAGGAAGGCCAAGCCAAGCCAATCAGAATGGAAGCAGAGCAAAAGGAGGGAATAGAATCGAAGGAAGAGAGGGTAACAATATAGTTTCAATGGGATTAGCTCAATAGAATATGGCTAATCTAAATCCATTTCATATGCCCCTAAAGTTCTATTCTATTTGTCATACCAATCATGCATATAATCAACTAGTACCGATAATAAGTGGGCATTTTATCTTTCAGCCTCGACATGGAGAAGTTGAAGATGAGAAGCAAGATGATTAAATTGATTATGCTATCAAAACAGAAATAAATTTGCAATTAAAAATTTTAATATTATTACTTGTGAAATCTTTTATTCTTGAAATTATTAATTTTTTCGGCCTTGCGGTCACACTTTAAAGGTACGCAGCTCCATCTTTCCTCCCGCCCAAATTCTGGGTTTGGGGAGGCAGTGTCATCGTACCATCATCCTCTGATGTTGGAATCTCTCGTTATGTTAGAAAAAAGTTTTAAATAAAAAAAAAAAAAGGAGAACGCCCGCGAGCAATGCTCGCGACGTTCCTTCTTTGACGCGGACGTTCCTTTTTTGAACGGAACGTTGCGTGAACGTTGGAAGGCCAACGTTTCAGAAACAGCCCAAATAATTAAATTTGTAAGTCGTTTTTGATGTAATTTAAGGCTAACGGCCATTAGGCCTTTATGGCCATTATGGGCCGAGCCGTTAGAGTTTTTATGGGCCGAGCCTATAAATAGGCTTAGGAATTCATATTGATAAAAAAATCAATAATAATTTGGAGTAGCCTATGATGTGTTTTATCTCATTTTATTTTTATATATTTTATTGATCTTTTTGGGCATCTGAAGGAAATCGTTGGGTTTGCACTCCACACGATCATGCTCGTAGTAGGAGGATCGGGTCGAGCCGGATCGTTATACCTTGGGGACAGATCGCCAACAACCTGCATGAAGGGGCGAAAATCTGATCCTTAGGGCAGTGTCTAACACGCTCGGTCCTGGTTTGATCCTATTAATCTTTTGGTTTTACTTTATTTGTATATTTAAATTTCTATAACATATTTCTACAATTTTATAAAGTGATTTTTGTAAGATCAAAATTATTTTTCCAACAGCTAAGGATCAGATTTTTCATTGCTAGATTTTCATTCCATTTACTCATTCTGCTTTTGCATGAGTTTGCTCAACATATAAATTTTTTATGCCACTCTGAAATGCATGTGCATTAATGGTGCAAATGTTGCTATGCTAAATTATGATCATCCATTGGGCCCAAGATTTAAAGGGAAAAGATTATGGTTTGAATACTTATTATTTTTCTTGGGCAAAATATTAATATTGCTGCAATGCTTTAAATTATATTTCATAAGTTGATCTTTTTACTGTTGGAATGGATTGTTGTGCTATGTTGCTTTAAAAGAGTTAGTTGATACACGCTATTTTTCTTCCTTACTAATTTTTGTTAAATATATGGTAAAATGAATACTCGGTTTATCTTCACCATCGGACTGTTAAGTGCTCATGCACATACATGGACAGAAATTGGTGTAACATATCTTGGTTATTAAATAATTGGGCAATCATGGTCATGTACTTAGCCTATAATAAAAGCGTCTGTCCAGCTATCTCTGTAATTTGCTATGCAATTGTTTTAGTACAAACAATCATTATTTGGTTTATCTGCTTCATTAGCTATCTCTGTAATTTGCTATGCAATTGTTTTAGTACAAACAATCATTATTTGGTTTATCTGCTTCATTTGTAGTATCGGATTTTAATACATTTTGATATGCCTCGGGTGATATATGGTGAGCATAAAATATACTAAACTGATAAATAAGACACAACAAAAATAATAACATATGACATTGTTGTCTTATTCTAAATGTTAGACACTGTTGAGCTTCATTTGTCTTCTAACTTGTTAGAAGTTGAAGCTTGAATCTTGATGTGTGTGCATATGGTTTGTTCAATATGTCAGAGGCTTCTTTCTATTCACCGAACATTCACATGTTTAATTATATGTATATAAATACATACGCATTTATACATGTATGCATATAGGTACACAGATGTGTGCAAATCAAGTGGGGCTTGTCACATCTTAGTGCCCAAGTACATATGTAATATGTATACTTATTCTCTCCTTAAGTTGGTGTAGTAACAAACAAAGCCTTATTGAAAAACACACATGCTTGCACTTGTAAACATGATATATGCGTGCTTGTATATAGATATATTTTATATCATCTTATTATTTAACTTTCAAGTGCAGCTACTAGCATATATATTTGCATTCTTACATAAATACAAAAGTTTTTCTGTTCCAGATAAGTGTTTTCCGGTATAGTGATCAATATTTAATATCTCCTTGTTGTGTTGAAGTTGCTAGACAAAAGTGACAGCATTGGGCAAATACTTATTGCTTACCTACTATTGTGAATCTTTTATGTTACCAAATGGCAAAGAATGGATGAACTTGGATGCTGTGATAAGGTATGTCATATAAATGCTCTATTTTGAGTCTCTTGAAATCTATTCCATGAGATTTAATAAAAGTTTTTATAATTTACTCATGACAGTTGGAATATCCAACTTATTGTTTACCTTATATTTGGATATTCAATTCTAATATATCTTTGCCTGATTTTCTTATTTGAGGTCTAGTCCAAAATAATATTATCTCTTTGGAATTTGCCGAGAAGATTTTGGCAGACTAATTAACCAAGGAGTTATCTAGGAATGGAGTCCTAGATTCATCGAGGGGGATGTGGCTTAAGCCCATTATTTGGTCGCCAGCAGTGGATACCCAACCTCTGTGATTGGAGATCCCATGAATGAGGTTCAATGTGGTAGAAACGAAGCTGATTGAGTGATCGTGTTAGAGCACAAATTTTTGAAAAATTTTTCATCCCATCCCTATGATGAGTGCTCTTATAAAGTGACAAAGTAAATTTGTGTAAGGTTGAGTTATACTCTTAATGGATCCGAGGTAGGTTATCTGCAGGGTATTGTCACAAATACCCTTGGAGGATTCACCTATATGAGAATCGTCATATTAGGCCGTGACTAAAGGTTTGGGCTAATCTTAAAGAATTCTCATGAAAAATCAAGGTATTAAGCGCAAGGCCTTTAATATGCGCTGACCGCTTAAACCCAATTGATCCATACTGTGTGTGATTAGTAGAAGTCTGAGTCAAAGGACCTAGTTCAAGGTCTAATCCACTATGGTTCCTTCAGATGTATACAATCAACACTAAGTGAGGTTCAAGTCCATTGGACACCTCACCTATTGCGCAGTATAAGATGCCTAAAATTTTTGTTATATTCATTTTTTTTAAAAAACTTTTGTGGGAGATTGTTAGAAAAAAGTTTTAAATAAAAAAAAAGGGAGAACGCCCGCGAGCAACGCTCGCGGACGTTCCTTCTTTGACGCGGACGTTCCTTCTTTGACGCAACGTTCCAACGGAACGTTGCGTGAACGTTGGAAGGCCAACGTTTCAGAAACGGTCCAAATAATTAAATTTGTAAGCCGTTTTTGATGTAATTTAAGGCTAACGGCCATTAGGCCTTTATGGCCATTATGGGCCGAGCCGTTAGAGTTTTTATGGGCCGAGCCTATAAATAGGCTTAGGAATTCATATTGATAGAAAAAATCAATAATAATTTGGAGTAGCCTATGATGTGTTTTATCTCATTTGTTTTTATATATTTTATTGATCTTTTTGGGCATCTGAAGGAAATCGTTGGGTTTGCACCTCCACACGATCATGCTCGTAGTAGGAGGATCGGGTCGAGCCGGATCGTTGTACCTTGGGGACAGATCGCCAACAACCTGCATGAAGGGGCGAAAATCTGATCCTTAGGGCAGTGTCTAACACGCCTCGGTCCTGGTTTGATCCTATTAATCTTTTGGTTTTACTTTATTTGTATATTTAAATTTCTATAATATTTTTAGTAATTTTATAAAGTAATTTTTTGTAAGATCAAAATTATTTTCCAACACGTTATTGGTGGTGTTTGCCGAATCATCAGGAGTACAATCTTTGTAATTGTCGGCTTCTCTTTGTAATTAAAAAAAGAATCTTTCATCCCTAACCCACGGGCAGTAAAAGCACCAAAAGCTCACCCTTTTTGGACTCCACAAGAGCTTCCGCTATGAAAGCTTCATGTAAAATCCTGTACCTAGCAATATCTGTCTTGCTTTGACTTACATTAGCTATTATATATATCTCTTATATCACCCCCAATCCGATAGCAGAGTGAATACGTGGCATAATTGCATAATTGCATAATTTCTTGATGCAACCTAAAAGTTATTCAAGACTTTATTTTTAAAAAAAATTATTAATTATCAAAATATTAAATTAATTAAACATTATTAGCTTATAAAACTTATAATTGTAATTTACAAAGCTTATATGAGATAATCTAATTTATCTTCATTTATTTATACCTCACTAAAGTTTAATAGTAGAAACCGAGTCCAAGCATTTGGGCTTTATAAAAATTTTTATTACATTCTAATCTACTACCTAAGTTAAATGCATGGCATGATCTTGCATAATTTTTAGGGTTGCACCTAGGCATGCATTCAACCAAATTAGCGACATGAGAGTGACAATATATATTTTTAATTTTATTTATATATTTTTAGTTTTATCCTATCTATTCTTCCACACAGACACACAACCCTTTAAAGCGAAAAAAAAAAAAAAACTTTGATTAATCACTTCTTCAATTAAAATTTTAAATTTATTTATTTTTAAAGAGATCGATTATACTCTCTTTCATGGAATATGATAGGACAGCAGTTTGTAAGTTTGTAGTAGATTTTTTTTAAAAAAAATAGATATAAATATTTACTTAGAAGATGATAAAGTTATTTTAATTGCATACATTATATTGATGTAGTTGATGATGTTAAAATTTAGCATGGGACTTAAACTTGATTAATAATGAGGATGAAAAATTAGAAACGAAATTATCAATTAGTCATAACTAAATTGTTCATCAAATAGTTTAGGATGGCAAAGAGAGAGAGAGAGAGTGAGAAAGGGTACCAAAGATTTTTCAGTTAAATCTTCTAACCTCAAGTTAATGAAGAATGATGAGGATAGTTAAAGGTAAAATAAATTGTAATAGAGAATGAAGCATAGGTTTCACTCTTTAGGATTAGTTGCGTGTAAGTTATTCTCCTGATTTATCATTGATTTATTTTTTTTAATGGATGGATGCATATTTCAGCATGAATCCTGTATTTTATGATGATATTATATAAATCATTCTAAGCATGAGCAATATTCCTTGCTAAGCTTTTTTTTTAATGAAATTGTACGGAATATCATGAGTCAACTTATTTGTAGCTAGGAGTACTCTGTTTCTATTAAAAATCAAAGCACCGTCTTTCTAAAGTCATGCTTGCATGAGCTTCTCTTGCTGGCTTGCATGCACCTTCAACAAGCTTTGCTGATGTTGCTGATGGTGGTGCTGTCGCAGATTAAGCTGCCATCTGTCGGATTGCTTAAAGCTGAAGAACTCTGCATTAGTAGAACATAAGCATCGTGATTTCTTACAAATCGAATGAAACGTTTTACGTTTTTCTACGAGGCCCGGTGAAGTGAACCCCACTTCTATGTCTCTGTCCTTTGGATCGGTACGACTCAGAGGGACCGCTGCTTTAAGCTTTAAAGTTTAATGGCTCTCAAAGAGTCGGAAGCACATCACGTCAAAAAACTGGACCACATGATACCCGGCGATCCGTAGAGGGAGTAACGTGCTTCGCGGCGCAATCTGGTCAACTTCCACCATTAATTAAATCAGTCAATGTAATCAAAACGACCTTTTTTTTTACTATGTAATCCAATAGTTTCTGCTGCCCTGCCACCTGGCGGGAGCCGTGTCTTTATCTCCAACCGTATCTGATACCATGCCACCAACCGCCAACTAAATCTGGGCATCCAACTCACTCACGAGCCTGAACCGGTCCGAGAGAATTAATCATGTTGTAATCACAGTGGACAACCATGTCTTCATCGTTCTATATATAACCTTAATATAAACAACAACTTAGATTGAGCAACTCTATATTCTAACTGTTATTTTATTCCTCCTGTTCCATTGATGCGCTCACCTTTCCTTATAGTAAATTACTATAGGAGATTAGAAAATGATGAAGATGAGATATCAAACCTATTCTGGCATTTGACCAGGAGAATAAAGGGGAAAAGCGACTGCAAATTCCCCGTGGAAACCGTTACAAGCAGTTGCAACACCTACCTTGAGACCTAAACAAAATTGCTAATTGGTAGTTAGTGTGTCACCATCCAAAAGATTTATTATATGGTTGGTGATGGGGTCAATTGACTCATGGGCTATAATGACCGCATTTCTACTTATCTCCGAAGTCGGTCTCTCTACTCGGCTCTCGGAGTCGGCCTTCTTTATTCGGCCTCCAAAGGCGGCCTCATTTCCGGACTCGGCTCCAAATCCAAAGCAGCCTCCCTTCGGACTCGGTTCCAGCTCCAAGACGGCCTCATCTTCGAACTCGGCCCCAGCTTCAAGACGGCATCGTCTTCGGACTCGATTCCAACCTCCAAAGCGGCCTCCTCTCCGGATTCGCCCCAGCTTCAAGCGGCCTCTTCTTTGGACTCGGTCCTAGCTCCAAGGCCGCCTCGTCTCCAGCTCCAAGGTAGTCCCAGTTCCAAGGCGGCCTCGTCTCTAGACTCAGCCCCAGCTCCATGAAGGCCCCAGCTCTAACAAGATGGCCCACCAACCATCCGTAGTCCACATGTGTGATGGGACTGGACTCACCTATTTGCAACAGTCTGCAATGACAATCTGAATCAAGTGGCCATCCACTCTGATGGAACTTGACCCACCAACCATGCAGCAATCCACATTTGACGAGACACGGCCTACAACTCTGACATGCCACGAAAAAGTCATCATTCATCATGAGGCCCCAATCACTCAGATCAGATGGGACAAACCTACACTATTAATCCTGACATTCAGCCCAGAAAGTCATCACCTAAAAAGTCATCATCTATCCTAGAAAGTCACCGTCATCATGAGGCTCCACGTGACTCTTTCCATCACTAGATGACAAGGAACATCAATAAAATGAGTAAAAGGGACCTCCGACTAGGTAATGAACCTACAACACTCCTAAACGCTTATACTCGCTCAAACAGAAAGCACTTCTCTAAGTCTCTCTCTTTCGAGCTTTCTCATGCTTATGACTATTGCCCAGAGTACTAACTTAAGCGTCGGAAAGTCCTTGCCGGAATCTTCAGTCCTCAGGACTTTTTGCAAGCTCCCAATCAAGCAAAGCCCGCCGAAGAATCCTTGACACGCCGAAGAAGGCAACTAAATGCTCGTGGACGTTCGAAGAGGGTAATCTGGTTACAACAGATGGTATAAGAAGTGAGGAAAAAACGTTTCCCCTGATGGTATAAGAACTATTATTAATCGTCAGTTTAATTGCCTAAGATCTAAAGCTTCTTTCTTTATCTTGTGTCATCTTGCTACTGAAATGTATATTGTTGAATATACGACATCATCAATGCATGCTTGCATGCGAGAGTGCATTTTGAGGAAAAGTTGACGAGTCCATTCTTTCATCTTGTATAATGTTCTGTTGCAAATTTGCAAAGGAATTCTGTTAGTAAATGATAATATTTATCTGTCCTAATTTTCTCCTGTAGCGAATAATGGTGTTAATTATGTCCCACTTTTTATTATTCTTCCCAGTGAAATCACTAAATGCCACAAAAAAAAGCTCTTACTACGGAGCATGATTATAATTATCTTCAAGTCACAAAATTGTGATGATGATGTTCATTTTCTAAAACATTTCACAGTTGTTCATCTGCTTAAACAAGAAAGAGCGCAAGAATAGATATATTCTGCCAACACCTCTGATACAAAATTCCAGGATTGTATGGTGCTTGAAAATTTTCTACTAAATGCCAGTCCACTGTCCACAGATCTTGGGAAGTCTGATATATTGTTGCTGTTAGGTAATGGGCCAAAATACACCTAAATAACCTAATGGGCCTTGAAAGCCCATCACCGTCCTTTAGTGTGTGAATAAGAAATTACGGGAACATTTAGTTCCATATCGGAAAGAACAGAAAGGAAGGTTCACTTATATGTAAACCACTTCCTTGAAGCTTAAGTTCCTTAGGCTCACCATAAGTGAAGAGCTTGAGGTCGCGCACGCGCGTGTGCGAAGGGCGCAATGGGCGCTTTGTAGACACACTTTGCATGTAATGGGCACTTTGCACGTGTGCATTGTCGCGAGGAGCTTTAAATTTTTTCTAGATCATGATGATCCGACGGTGGAGACTGATCGGATCAAGATAAGGGGCTAAGATCAATTGATCGATCGGATGAAGGGTTGAGATGTGGTGATCAAATCATGATCGCGATCGCGATCCAACGGCTGACACATATCGGTTGACCAGTCAAAAGGATCTGTTGGTTGACCAATCAAAAGGACTGTTGGTTGACCAGTTAACAGGATGGTTGGTTGACCAGTCAACAGGACGGTTGGTGATAAGGCATCCGTCCGATCGTCGGTTGGTGATAAGGCACCCGTTCGATCGTCGATTGGAGATAAGTCACGGTCCGATCATGAAAAGGCATATCAAAGACATGCAACCGCCTATCTGATAACATGATCATCAGATCACGATGATGAAAAGGCTTATCAGGATATGGATAGGTTTATCTGATCGGCTGATCTTCAGATCACAGCCATGAAAAGGCTTATCCGATCGCCTGATCTGAAGATCATGATGTCTAAAGGCATATCAAGGGTGATAAGCCCTTAACCCTCACATCCTTTGATTTTAGAATTTAAATTAAATTAAATTCGTAGGGTTGCTTCCAAAGGGTACCTAAAAACCTATAAATAGGACCCTAAACCTAAGCATTTCATTCATCCCAAGCCATTCTGAATTGAGTTCAATTTGAATCAATTCTAGTCTTCTTCTCTCTTAGGCATTTGCATACTTTCCTAAGGATAGTATAGCAATAGTGCATTGAAAAGAGAGTAGCATTATTGGTTCGAAAGTTTTGGTGAATTGTAGTGCTGCTTTCATCAAAATGAGACTATTATATCCTGGGAGGCAATCGTCATACTGACCATAAGCACCATTACGGGACGAAATTGTCTTAAGGACATAGAGTGAAACTCTAGCCTCAGTCTAATTCATTAGGTAACCACCATCTGCCAAACATCCACTAACAATCTTAAGACAATTCCTTGCTACCACGGAAGTGCTGCTGCAGATGGCTACTAACGACATCCATTCAAGCCGAGAGACCGGAGAAATTCTCTGGCACGAACTTCAAGAGGTGGCAACATAAGATGCTGTTCTACCTCATAACTCTGAACCTGGTTGCTGAATGAAGATCTGCATGTCCTGAAGGAAGGGGAGACCGACAAGCAAGTCATTGCTGCAGTGGAAGCATGGAAGCACTCAGACTTCCTTTGCAAGAACTACATCCTGAATGGTCTGGACAATATCCTGTACAATGTGTACAGTAGTATTGCTACTGCCAAGGAGTTATGGGCATCCCTGGACAAAAAGTACAAGACAGAGGATGCTGGACACAAGAAGTTTGTGGTTGGAAGGTTCTTAGACTACAAGATGGTCGACCACAAAACAGTTATGGAGCAAGTCCAAGAGCTCCAGATCATCCTGCATGAGATACATGCAGAGAGAATGTCTCTCAGCGAGTCATTCCAGGTAGCTGCCATCATAGAGAAGCTACCACCACTATGGAAGGACTTCAAGAACTACCTGAAGCACAAGCGGAAGGAGATGGGACTTGAAGACCTAATTGTCCGCCTGAGGATCAAGGAGGACAATAAGAGCCAAGACAAGAATACAGGAGGACAACCTGCTGAGCCAAAGGCCAACCTCATAGAAGGGAAGAAGAAATGCAAGTTTTCAGATGAAGGCTTTAAACAGAAGAAGGGCAATCCTAAGAAATATAAATTCAAGGGAAAGTGCTTTGTTTGTGGAAAGCAAGGACACAAATCCAAGGACTGTCGTTCAAGGATAAAGAAAAGAAAGAAGTCAATGTTGCTGAAACCCTATCCAAAGAGGTATCCGAGATGATGCTGTCAGCTGTTGTATTTGAAGCAAACATGGTTGACAAAGCAAATGAGTGGTACATCGACACTGGAGCTACCATACATGTCTGCTCTGATAAGTATGTTCTCATCATATACTCCTATCAATGGTAGAAATTTGGTCATGGGTAACTCCGCTACATCCAAGATAGAAGGACTTGGCCGCATCGTTATGAAGATGACATATGGCAAGGAGCTTCTACTGAATGATGTGCTACATGTCCCAGACATCCGGAAGAATCTTATATCATGCTCCCTCCTAAGCAAACATGGCTTTAGGATGTCTTTGAGTCTGATAAATTTGTACTCACTAAGGGGGGGATATTTATTGGAAGGGGTTACTTGAATAATGGATTATTCAAGGTGAATGTAATGACTGTACACAGAAACCTTGAAATAAATAAAGCTTCTTTTTCTGCTTATATGGTTGACTCCTCTTGTCTATGGCATGATAGATTATGACATGTAAATTTTAATTCATTACGAAAATTAATGAAATTGAATTATTACCTAATCATGAAATCGATCCACATTACAAGTGTGAAGTTGTGTTGAAGCTAAATTAGCAAAAACCAATTTCCATCAGTTGAAAGAAATACTGAACCTCTTGACTTAATTCACAGTGATCTATGTGACTTAAAGTCAATTCAAACTAGAGGAGGTAAAAAGTATTTTATAATTTATTGATGATTCAACAAGATACTGCTATGTGTAGTCTAAAGATGAGACTTTAGAAATGTTTAAATGTTATAAGAATGAAGTTGAAAATCAACTTGGCAAAAAGATTAAGGCCATAAGGAGTGATAGAGGTGGTGAATATAATGCACCTTTTGACGAATTCTATCAAGAATATGGCATTATTCATCAAACTACTGCTCCTTACTCGCCTCAATCTAATAGAATTGCGGAACGTAAAACCGCACATTAAAAGAAATGATGAATGCTATGTTAATAAATTCTGGTACACCACAGAATTTATGGGGAGAAGCAATTCTCTTAGCAAATCATATTCTTAATAAAATACCTCTTAAGAAGAAGGATGTTACTCCATATGAGTTATGGAAAGGAAAGAAGCCTTCTTACAATTACTTAAGAGTGTGGGGGTGTCTAGCTAAAGTAGCTATTTTGGACCCCAAAAAGGTCAAAATAGGACCTAAAACTGTTGATTGTATATTTATCGGTTATGCACATAATAGTAGTGCATATCACTTTCTGTGTATAAATCAGATATATCTGATATACAGATAAATACAATCATGGAATCAAGGAATGCAACATTCTTTGAAGATATATTTCTAAGTAAAAGGAAATTAGAAATAAGTTCAAATAAAAGAACTTATGATAATAATACTAGTAGTAGTCATCAGGAAGAATATCCT
>UESW01004604.1:563365-667164 GCA_900491605.1 Calamus simplicifolius
TCTGCCGCCACGAAGCATCGACTCCTTCCGCCAGTTGGAGAGGGCTTTCTTGGCCCATTTCGATGCATGCCGGAAGATTCCAAGGGTGGTGGACAGCCTCTTTGCCATCCAGCAGAAGAGCGGTGAGTCCCTGCGGGACTACGTCACTCGGTTTAAAGAAGCAGCTCTGGAGGTCTACAACCTTGAAGACTCGGTGGCCACCTTGGCCTTGAAGCGGGGGCTCCGCCCGTTTTGCTTCGCGTACTCCCTTGACAAGAAGCCGCCGGGTTCCTACGCCGAGCTTCTGATCCGGGCCCAGAAGTACATTCGGGCTGACGAGGCTGACTTTTCCCGGTGCGAGGCTGGTGGAAACGTCCCCAAGAAGCCGGCCCGACCGGAACCTGCCAAAGCTCGCCCCAGGAGACCTGAGCCTCCTCGCCGGCCAAACAACCGCCCCCGAGCCCCTGCACCAAGAGACGGACCCTACACCCCACTGCTCACCCCGATATCTCAGATCTTGCTCGAGATTGAAGGAAAGTCCTATCTGCAGCGCCCTCCTCCCATAAACCAAAAGATCCCTCGGAACAAGAACCTCTACTGCCGCTACCACCGGGATAACGGCCACGACACCGACGAGTGCCGCCAGCTGAAGAAAGCTATTAAAGACCTTATCTAGTGGGGCCACTTGGGAAAGTTCGTCCAGAGGAACAACCCAGGAGCTCTTGGCCCGTCAGCGCCCCCGCCGCCAGTGATCAACAATGCCCTGACAGAGAAGACGGTGGCGATGATTTCCTAGGTGGCAGGAGGCCCATCGAAGAGGCCAAGAGGGGAGGGGGAGTCAGAGTCTGTAATTCCTTTCTTTGAAAAGGACTTAGATGGAGTAGTGAACAAAAATGATGATAGCGTCGTCGTGTCCATGACGATCGCTAAACATCCTGTAAAAAGAATTCTAGTTGACAGTGGAAGTTCTGTAGATGTTTTGAACTACGACGCTTTTGTTCGCATGAACCTATCACCTGATCTACTCCGGCATGTTGCCACGCCTCTGATGGGATTTACAGGAGATTCTGTAAAAGTTGAGGGGGAGGTCACTCTTCCTGTGACGGCTGGCACAGCCCCGTGCCAAAGCACTGTTTTCATGAAGTTCTTGGTGGTTCGCGTGCCCCTCGCTTACAACGCGATCCTCGGGAGACCCGGGCTCAACCTCTTGGATGCTGTCATATCCACTAAGAGGCTCCTCGTGAGGTTTCCCACCAGTAGAGGAGTCAGGGAGATGCGGGGAGAGCAGAATCCACCTACACTTTGCTATCACTTGGCCCCTAGTCCGCAGGGGGCGGCACCGCACCGGTACCTGAGACGCTGGACCCCGAGACCTGGAGAGAAGAGGAGAGCCGGCCGAGCGACTGCTTACTTTCCCCTCGGGGAGGACCCAAGAACGGTCCGGATTGGAGCCCTACTCCCGGAGGAGGCTCGTGACCGACTCCTCACCTTTCTGCGGGCTAATGCGGACGTCTTCGCCTGGTCGGCGTCCGACATGCCGGGGATTCCAGAGGAGGTGATTACCACCAACTTAACATTCGGGCGGGGTGCCGACCTATCCGGCAGAAGAAAAGGAGTTTCGCCCCCGACCGACAAAAGGCCGTGGATGAGGAGGTGCGGAAGCTGCTGGCGGCCGGTCACATCCGCGAGGTGCATTACCCGGACTGGCTAGCGAATGTCGTGATGGTTCGCAAGGCCAGCGGGAGCTGGAGGATGTGCGTGGACTTCACCGACCTCAACAAGGCGTGCCCCAAAGACAGCTTCCGCTGCCCCGGATCGACCAGCTTGTGGACGCCACGTCCGGGCATGAAACCCTTAGTTTCATGGATGCATTCTCGGGTATAATCAGATCAGGATGAACCCGGCGGATGAAGAAGCAACTTCCTTTATCACAGAAAAGGGGATTTACTGTTACAAGGTGATGCCGTTTGGGTTGAAAAATGCCGGGGCCACCTATCAAAGATTGATGAATAAGGTCTTTGAGGACCAGATAGGGCGTAACATGGAGGTGTATGTGGATGATATGCTGACCAAGAGCACCAGTGCAGCTGACCATGTCGCCGACCTCGAGGAGACCTTCAACAACCTGCGCCGGTATCGGATGAGGCTTAACCCCCATAATGCGCCTTTGGAGTGGCAGCAGGCAAGTTTCTGGGTTTTATGGTAACCCAGCGAGGGATTGAAGCCAACCCTGACAAGATCAGGGCTATCTTGGAGATGAGGCCCCCAGCCAACAAGAAGGAGGTGCAACGCCTAACGGGGAGGGTGGCGGCCTTGAGTCGTTTCATGTCAAGATCGGCAGAAAGGTGCCTGCCCTTCTTTAAGGCGCTGCGCAAGGTCAACGGCTTCGAGTGGACAAAGGAGTGTCAGGGTGCCTTTGAGGAGTTGAAGCAGTTTCTATCCACTCCCCCGCTGTTGTCCAAGCCTAAGAATGGAGAGGAGCTCTTCCTATATCTTGCAGCCTCCCCCGAGGCTGTCAGCTCTGTGCTCGTGCGCATGGATGTTGATGGGGTCCAGAAGCCAATCTATTACACCAGCAAGGTACTTCATGATGCCGAGACCAGGTACTCTAGAACCGAGAAGATTATTTTTGCCTTGGTGGTCTCTGCTCAACGCTTCCGACCTTACTTTCAAGCTCATCCCATCGTGGTGCTCACGGACCAACCTCTTCGAACCATCTTGTCTCGCCCCGACACCTCCGGTCGGCTAGCCAAATGGGCCATTAAACTAAGTGAGTTTGACCTATCCATCCGGCCAAGGTCGGCCATGAAGTCTCAGGTGTTAGCTGATTTCTTGGTTGAGTGTTCCTGGACCGAGAGGGTGTGGAGGAGGTGCGCCCGGAGGAGTGTGTAGACCCTCCCTCGACTGAGGAGGCGGAGGACTGGATTTGCATGTGGATGGAGCCGCAAATTCTCAAGGAAGCGGAGCTGGACTCATTCTTGCGAGCCCGGAGGGAGATGCAGTGGAGTATGCTCTCAGATTCCAGTTCCCGGCAACTAATAACCAGGCGGAGTATGAAGCTTTGCTAGCGGGGATGAGGTTGGCTGAGGAGTTAGGCGCGGGGCGTTTGAGGGCCTTCACGGACTCTCAGCTTGTTTCTGGGCAGATCACCGGGGAGTACGAAGCTAGGGACCCAACCATGTCCCGATATTTGAGCAAGGTGCAATCCCAAGCCTCTCGTTTCTCTTACTTCCGCGTCAGCTACATCCCCAGAGCGGAGAATGCCAGGGCCGATGCATTATCCCGCTTAGCCACTTCGGCCGACGGGACGCTGGGAAGAACATATGTGGAGCACCTACAGCCCCAAGCATTGAAGTTGCGGATGAAGCATTGCCGGTGGAGCAAGAGCCCTCCTGGATGGACGCCTACATCCGATATTTGACCGATGGTACTCTCCCAGAGAACCCCGCTGAGGCCAAGCTACTCAGGCGGAGGGCCCCGAGGTTCTTGATGATGGACGGGAAGCTTTATCGGAGATCATTCTCATACCCGGTCCTCAGGTGCGTGGGGCCGGCTGAATCAGATTACATCCTCGGGAGATCCATGAAGGCATCTGTGGGAGTCACCTGGGGGGCAGAGCCCTAGCTTACAAGGCCCTGCGGCAGGGGTACTTCTGGCTGACAATGAAGGAGGACGCGGCCGAGCTGTTAAGAGATGTGATAGCTGTCAGCGTCACGCTAATATCCAGCGACAGCCGACGTCTCAGCTAACCCCCTTGGTAGCACCCTGGCCCTTCGCCCAGTGGGGTATGGATATCCTGGGACCATTTCCCCCGGCCTCCGGACAGCGAAAGTTCCTCTTGGTGGCCGTGGATCACTTCACCAAGTGGGTTGAAGCCGAGGCCCTTGCCAAGATCACAGAGAGCAAAGTGAGATCCTTCTTTTGGAAGTCCATCATATGTCGGTTTGGGCTACCGCACACCCTGGTCACTGATAACGGCCGGCAGTTTGACAATGCGCCCTTCCGGGAGTTCTGCTCCGAGCTGGGCATCCGTCAGAGGTTCACTTCCGTCGGGCACCCTCAGACCAACGGGGCGGCCGAGGTGACTAATCGAATCATTCTCCAAGGGCTGAGATCTCGGCTAGATGACTATAAGGGGCGATGGGTGGAGGAGCTCCCCAACGTGCTGTGGGCCTACCACACAACGCCGCGAGCCCCCACCGGCGAGACCCCATTCAGCTTAGTCTTTGGATCCGAAGCCGTCATCCCGGTGGAGGTTGGCTCACCGAGCCCTCGGGTGGAATCATACAACGAGGAAGGCAACCCAGACCAGCTGCGAGCCAACCTCGACCTGGTGGAGGAAGTGCGAGACCGAGCGCGACTTCGGATGGCGGTCTACCGGCAACGGGCCGCCAAATATTACAACGCCCGTGTGCGCCCCAGGACTTTCCTGCCAGGAGACCTGATCCTTCGACGGGCTGAGGTCTCGAAGCCAGCAGAGGGAGGCAAGCTAGCTCCAAATTGGGAAGGACCCTATCGGATCGCCGAGACACTTCGCCACGGAGCTTACAAGATTGAAGAGCTCGATGGGAAGCCACTCCCTAGGACATGGAATGCAGATAACCTTCGCCGGTACTATCAGTAACGTATTCCTCCTCTCACATCAAATATCGTGCCTGTATCATTTGGGTTTTCGCCCCTCATTTTATATTAACAAATTTCAATTTTAGCTCCTGAGTTCTTTTCACCTAAAGCCCTGCCAGCCAGGCATAAAGCCCAACACCCGTCGGCACCTAAAGCCCTGGGCCAGCCAGGCATAAAGCCCGACACCCATCGGCACCTAAAGCCCTGGGCCAGCCAGGCATGAAGCCCGACACCCGTCGGCACCTAAAGCCCTGGGCCAGCCAGCATAAAGCCCAACACCCATCAGCACCTAAAGCCCTGGGCCAGCCAGGCATAAAGCCCGACACCGTCGGCACCTAAAGCCCTAGGCCAGCCAGGCATGAAGCCCGACACCCGTCGGCACCTAAAGCCCTGGGCCAGCCAGGCATGAAGCCCGACACCCGTCGGCACCTAAAGCCCTGGCCAGCCAGGCATAAAGCCCGACACCCATCGGCACCTAAAGCCCTGGGCCAGCCAGGCATAAAGCCCGACACCCGTCGGCACTAAAGCCCTGGGCCAGCCAGGCATGAAGCCCGACACCCGTCGGCACTAAAGCCCTGGGCCAGCCAGGCATAAAGCCCGACACCCGGCACCTAAAGCCCTGGGCCAGCCAGGCATGAAGCCCGACACCCGTCGGCACCTAAAGCCCTGCACCAGCCAGGCATGAAGCCCGACACCCGTCGGCACCTAAAGCCCTGGGCAGCCAGGCATGAAGCCCGACACCCGTCGGCACCTAAAGCCCTGGGCCAGCCAGGCATGAAGCCCGACACCCATCGGCACTAAAGCCCTGCACCAGCCAGGCATAAAGCCGACACCCGTCGGCACCTAAAGCCCTGGGCCAGCCAGGCATGAAGCCCGACACCCGAACACATAAAGCCCGACACCCGACGGCACATAAAGCCCGACACCCGACGGTAAAGTCCGACCCGTCGGCACCAAAAGCCACATGCCTACCTGGCGCAAGGCCCGACATAGGCAGAGCGGTGCGCCGTCGGTCCTGAGGAACCCGCCTACCTCAACCTCCAACTACCGGCGTTTCAACCCAAGAAACCTATCCTTCCTGGCCCCAAGTTTCGGTCCTAGATGGCTAAGGATGGAATAGCTCGTATGAGTTGAGAGTTATCCCCTGGCACTAGCGGGACTAATGGGACCAAGGGGCCGCGCATTGTCAACCAACGAATTCGGGGTAGAGTCACAAATAGACAATTTATTTTGAAGAATATTTCATTAATTGAAGGGATTACAAAATGCCGACATCGTCGGACTTGCAAAAACAAAAATACAAGCTCACGGTTCTGCTGGCGCGGGCTCATCGTCGGAGGGGGCCGAATCTGAGAAATGTCTAGCTCAACTTCCAGGGCTTGGGGAATGTTCAAATCCCTGGCACTTTCTCCTTCCCATGCTGGAATCCTTCGAAGGAACACCGCCGCCGAGGCTTCTGCCAATCATCTGTAAAGCGCTCGGACGCTTTGTACTCTTCTATGATCCAGCGGTCCTGGCCGATGGCAGCTTCCACCTCAGCGGCCCGAGCCCTCTCCTCCGCAGCGAGGGCTGCCACTGCACCCTCTCGGCCTCCCGGGCGCGGCTCGCCTCCTCCCGGATTGGCTTGCTTCTTCCTTCGCGCCCGTGCCTCTTCCTCCGCGGCCTTTACTTTCTCCTCAGCCGCAACCGCTCGACCTCCTCCTGGAGGGCTAAGGTTAGCTCAGAGATGTGTAGATCTCTGGCCATCACAGCATTCTCGGCCTCCGTCATTTGGTGGAGCGCCGCCCGCAGACGGTTGGCATCGGCCTCCGCTCGGCTCTCGGCGGCCCTGGTTTCACTGCCCAGGCGCTTTTGGCCGACTCCAGCGCCTCCTCGGCCACCTCCGCGCGGTGCTGGGCGTCTTCAGCCTCCTTCTGTGCCTCGTGCAGAAGGGCCTTCCCACCATGGATTACATCCCTGGCGGCCCTTAGGGAGTGTGCGAGCTGCACGAAAGTTCCAGGTTAGCCAAAAAAAAAAAAAGGAAATATAAAGGCAAAGGGCGGAAAGACCGCTTACCCTGATGACGGCCGCGTAGGAATCCCGGAAGAATGTGCTCGCCTTCTGGTGCTGAGCTCCTCCAGGACCTCGGGCATGAAGACCGGGGCAAGGACCCGTTCAGCCCAGCGACCATCGTTCAAGATGGAGTCCTGGGACGGCCCCGGCTTGGCCCGCTCCGTTCGGCCGTCTCGGCATTCTCCGGCTCGCGCGGGCTGCCCCTAGGCGTCCTCTCGGGGGGTGGGCTTGTTGTCCTTGATGGCCCCTCGTCCCAGTCCCTGGTAGCCTCCGGCGGGGTCGGTTCGCCAGGGGTAGGAAGCTCTTCCTCCACTATGGGCTCCGCCGCTGCCGCTCCTCTGCGGCTGGCTCCTCTATTGGGACCCTTGCGGTCGCCGCCATCTCTGCGGGGTGTCGGCTGTGAGATCAATTTCTGGAGCAGCCGGAGGTCTTGTGTGCCGGTGGTGGGGAGCCCGAGCTGTCGGGCGTTTCGGGGCTGGAGCTTGCTGGCCTTCACTTGGCCCCTCCGGGCCCTCTTTTTGGAGACAGCCTTCAGAGCTTCTGTGTCGGTATCTTCATGGCTGCACGACATCAATCAAAGTCAAAAAAAAAAAAAAGAGAGAAAAGAGAGGAAGAAAAGAAGGAGAAGCAGGCAAAATTTTGGCTAAGTGTGGAAATGGCTTACCCCGGTGGGAGATAAGACCCGCCGACTAGAGGTTATCTTCCGTCAAGAGCAAGGTGTACCGAGGGACCTCGGCAGCTAACAATTGACTCAACGCTTCTCGATCTCCAGGGTGGATGGTGGAGTTCGCGTTGCCTCTGAGGTCGGGGTCTCCCCACCGGGGCCTGAATTGTCCAGGCCAGCAAAAAAGAATCGGGACTTCCATCCCTTGATCGAGGAAGGAAGAAAGAGCTTAAGGACCCGATTGGGTCGGGGCTGGAACAGCCACCAACCCTTCTGGGATCGGAGGATATAGAAGCACCGGAAAAGAGAGATCCGGGGGATGATGCCAAGATGGTGACAGAGGATGACAAAGGCGCTAACAACCCGGTAAGAGTTCGGGACCAATTGAGAAGGGGTCAAGGAGTAGTAGTCAAGAAGGTTGATAAAGAAAGGAGGAAAAGGTGGGCGGAGACCCGCCTTCAAGCAAATTTCATACAAGGCCACCCGACCGGGTCGGGAGGAGACGACTCTATCGTCAGGAGTCGGCAGAAAAGCTCGACATCCTAGGGAATATGGTAACGGGCCCGGATTTTTGCCAAATCCAGACCTGTTACCGTGGAGGCGGTCCCCTCCGGGGACCCCTCCACCTCGAGGAGGTGCCGGCCCCTGACCGGCGGCCCCTCGATGGGGCTCCACCAGCGACCCGGCGCCGGGCCAGGGGGACACGGTCCTCTGAGTCGGTGGACCATTCTAATGGAGGAGAAGGAGAAGGAGCGGGAGAGGCGCAATGCCTCTCGGAAGGAGAACGATTCTCCGAATCGTCCTCCGAGGTCCAGGATGGAGAACTCATGGGTAAGAGAGGAGATGGAGTCTAGAATGGACGAAGAACTAACCTGAGGGAAGAAAACCTAAACGCAGGATTCACAGGTTGCAGGGGAGGCCAAGGCGCAGGCTCGGAGGAGGACGACGATGGCAGCAGTGTTGAGGCCAGATTCATTCCCCCATTCAAGTTTTATTGGGTTTTCAAATTGTCCCGCCTCGTCTCGTCAGCCACTGGACCCTTGCCATAGGCTGGTTTGCCTCGATGGTTGCCCAGCGCGTGATGCGGTACGCCTCCGGCCAATGATGGGACTCCGCTGACGTCGCCGCTATGAGAGGTAATGATGATGCAGCTTTTCACGCGGACTTCGAAGAGCTAACCTCGCCTCGAGGTCGATGTGGCGGGCACAGTGTACAGAAGCGGCCGCCTCTTCACATTCCCTATGTCGTCCGCATAAGAAATGTGGACGGGGATCAGCCACGTGGGAGATAACACCCCTTTCGCCTTGCCAGTGGGGCCCGCTTCGCCTCAGGGGTGAGGGGGCATCTGATGTAGCTGATCTAGCGCCGTTAGAATAAAAGGTAACAGCAGCTAACGGAGGTCCCCATATATCGACCCCGAGACCCCCCTCCGGTCTCGGGGTGCATCAGCATCATCTCACCCCCAAGACCCCTTCCGGTCTCGGGGTGGGATCACCATATCACGACCCCGAGACCCCCTCCGGTCTCGGGGTGCACCAGCATCATCTCACCCCAAGACCCCTTCCGGTCTCGGGTGGGATCACATATCACGACCCCGAGATCCCCCTCGGTCTTGGGGTGGGATCACATATCACGACCCCGAGACCCCCTCCGGTCTCGGGGTGCACCAGCATCATCTCCCTTCATCAGCATCATCTCACCCCGAGACCCCTTCCGGTCTCGGGATGGGGTCACCATATCTTGACCCGAGACCCCCTCCGGTCTCGGGGTGCACCAGCATCATCTCACCCCCGAGACCCCTTCCGGTCTCGGGTGAGATCACCATATCTCGACCCCGAGACCCCCCTCCGGTCTCGGGGTGCACCAGCATCATCTCACCCCGAGACCCCTTCCGGTCTCGGGTGGGGTCACCATATCTCGACTCCGAGATCCCCCTCCGGTCTCGGGGTGCACCAGCATCATCTCACCCCCGAGACCCCTTCCGGTCTCGGGGTGAGATCACCATATCTCGACCCCGTGAACCCCCTCGGTCTCGGGTGCACCAGCATCGTCTCACCCCCGAGACCCCCTCCGGTCTCGGGGTGGGATCACCATATCCCGACCCCGAGACCCTCTTCCGGTCTCGGGGTGCACCAGCACCATCTCACCCCCAAGACCCCCTTCGGTCTCCACCAAGACCCCCTCCGGTCCGGGGTGCACAGCATCATCAGCGATTAGCACGTGGACCAACTTTCAAACCAAATGACAGCTCCGGGCCACCTGGCGCGCCCACGTGATTCTCCGTATGCCCGTGATTGCTCGCGGCCATGCCTCATAACAGCGTATGGTGCACTGCATGTTCCTGTGCGTGACTGTGCTCCGTTACAGCGTACGATTCACTACAACTTGCCACTGTGCGCGGTCATGTCAAGCAACGGCGCGCACCAAATACAACCGCGGCTGCGAGACACATGTAATGCCATGTTGACAGGTAGCGTGGGACGCATCCGGCACGCATAGTGATGGTACGATAATAATCTTTCGGAATAGTAAGACGGGATATTCGGACAGGTATAAAAACACGCGCCCGCACTGTAAGTAAGGATCGAAACTCTGGTTTTCTAGCTTTCTTCCTTCTAGCAAAACCCTAACTGTCTCAGCTCCCTTCCGCTGAGCGGTTCTTGTCTGATCCCAAGTGGCTGACTTAAGCATCGGAGGGTCCCCACCGGAACATTCGGTCTTCGGAGACTTTTCTTGCAGGGGTCCGGAGAAAAGGACGTCCGTCTTCCCCAACGTTTGAAGAAGGTGACTTGGTGTCATCAGATTCTACCATGTTTTTAAGACAGAAGATTATAATAGGATTACTTTTGATATTTCAAGTGCTTGTGAATGTGTGGAGGGATAATGGAGCAGAGTTTGAGTTGGCAATTCTATTGGAAGAGGGATGAATAAAGTGTAGATTGAATGGCTTGATCAACTTTGAAGGTCCTTACCCTGCTAACAAGAGATAAAGCTGAGGGAGCTCTGTAATCTGCCAGTGGAGTGTTCAGCTCAAGCATGTCATTCGCTTACAACATTTCTTGTTAATAGAGAGGTTAGTACCTCTGGTATATCATGGGAGTGGCGAGAACAGAATTCTTTTGCATCATGTTCTTGAATCAACTATTTGAGGTCTATTTAATAAAATGTTGACTCCATCCAAGCGTACAATCATCAATTTAGATCATTAAACAGAGAAGGCACTACAGTTCCGCAAATGGATTTATGATGTGAAGCCATCTTAATTTTTATTTGGGAAAACTGAACTGTTGCCTTCTTTTGGAGCATTAATCCTTTCAAATTAGTTAGAAGAGAAAGTTGAGTTTGGTGCTATCAATCCATTTTCGTGTTGACATAGGTTTCAGCCCCAATAAACTTTGTTTAAACAAACATCTCAAACCCTAACTTAGCCCCGAAGGTAAATGTATAAATGAACTCAATGTTGTTAAGGAGTCTGAAAGCAACTAAGAAAACTTCATGCTTTACTTGTTATCCACTTTTACAAAGAGATGCCTTCAGACAGAAGGCACATATTCCAAACCTTTGTCTGAATATTCTCTATTTGCTCCTCCTTGTCTCTATGGATCCGAAATGTTGCTTTCTGGTACCGAACTTACTTTATAGATTAGCTGAACTAAATGTCAGTTTTCACTTTCACCAACAGTTGTGGCTGGTTGGAACCAATGTTACCTTTTGCTTGCTGTAAACTTCTTAGTAGTTGAGCTGGAGATTCTGAAGTACAATATGCAATGATCACCAAGTTGATGGCATCTTGAAAAGGAGAGAAGAGTGGCAAATAGGAAAGCAGAGCCCAGACAATTAGAAGTGTTTGGCTTCAACTTGGAGAGTTCCTAGAAATTTTTTAACCTGTCGTAGCAGCTAAAACAAGGCAATCAATGACCCAAATGCAGCATTTTGTATAAGACGTTGTCCTAAAGTATCACTTCACATTTATTTTACATAGATTGTCCAGCTCTGACGAAGCTTTGTCTTAAATGTTTGTAAGGATATAAACACCATCTAAATAAGAAGGAAAAAGAACGAGAAGGTCCATCAAATGATACATTTTTGGATGAGAAAAAATTGTTCAGTGGTCAAGGTTTGCTTGAGGGCTTTGGGGATTTCAGCATTGCAAACGAGAAATGAGGCTACATGAAGCCATCTCATAATTTTGGGTGAAGTGGGCGATCAACATTACCAATTAAACCTGAATATAACTCTGTACTCCTAGCTTAGTGGTTTGTAGTAGCTACATAACATATCCCAAACCCCACCCACGAGCTTATGAACAATTACTTGGGTTCCCTTTCGCCCTATTACCTGACTGCTGAGTAGAGGAGCAGGAGGCCCTTAACTGAGAGATGGGTAGAAAGACATGGCACTTCATATTCATTAACTTGGAATTATGGAACCATGACTCTAGGGTGCTATCTCTTCTTCGTGCTCAATAAATTTAGGGGATGTCTGATTCCTCCATTTTTCCTTTTTTTTTAAAAAAAAATCTATGATAAATACTTGCACAAGCGATTTGTGTGTGAGCGCTTGAGAGACAAACTCCTGCACTCACTTAGATGCCAAGCTCACCATCATTGAGAACCATTAGATTCTTGAGTTGATAGACTCTTGTCACCTCTTATATTTTTGAGAATGTTGAGTTTGATAGACCATCATTTTAGGCTTTGCTCTGACCTCTCAACGTTAGAAATTACTACTTTAAAGATATACGGCCATATTATGATTTCTTGGACAAGTAGTGGGCCTGGGGTATGAAAGCTATGGTGCTTTTTTTAACTTTATTTTCAATGATTCGAGTTGTCATCCCAGCCATTGTATTCATGGCTAAATTGGGTGGAGCAAATGTTGGGTAATTTTGTTGCAGCGGTTGCTAGATAAGATAGAAGAAAGTCAGATAGAGCCCAAGTAAGGAGGAGGAATATGTTGGACAGGCCAGCGATTGGAAAGAGCCGAAAGAGGAGGTTGGACGGAGGTGAAGCCCAACGAAGCTGAAGGGTGAAGGACCAATGATTAAAAAGAGTCGAGAAAAGAAGGATAAATAGAGTAGAAGGATAGAGGACCAGTGACCGAGAGGAGAAGAAGGTTGAACAGAGTGGAAGAAGCCAAAAATAAATAAAAGGAAGGCCAAGCCAAGCCAATCAGAATGGAAGCAGAGCAAAAGGAGGGAATAGAATCGAAGGAAGAGAGGGTAACAATATAGTTTCAATGGGATTAGCTCAATAGAATATGGCTAATCTAAATCCATTTCATATGCCCCTAAAGTTCTATTCTATTTGTCATACCAATCATGCATATAATCAACTAGTACCGATAATAAGTGGGCATTTTATCTTTCAGCCTCGACATGGAGAAGTTGAAGATGAGAAGCAAGATGATTAAATTGATTATGCTATCAAAACAGAAATAAATTTGCAATTAAAAATTTTAATATTATTACTTGTGAAATCTTTTATTCTTGAAATTATTAATTTTTTCGGCCTTGCGGTCACACTTTAAAGGTACGCAGCTCCATCTTTCCTCCCGCCCAAATTCTGGGAGGCAGTCGGGGAGGCTGTGTCATCGTACCATCATCCTCTGATGTTGGAACCTCTCGTTATTGGTGGTGTTTGCCGAATCATCAGGAGTACAATCTGCAGCCATTATTGCATTAGAATTTGATATGCTGTTCTCGTCTTTGGCTCGGCTAGAGTTTGCTCCGATTGGGTGGCTTGGTGCAACCGACGGCTCCAACCCCACCTTCGGTGGCAGAGGCTGCAAGGCCTGACAGTTCTCCTCCTTCTCCTTCACCTCTTTTCCACAGAAGTTGTCCTCCTCGATGTCATAGAAATTGGCCGTCCGCACCTCATGAGCTAGAGAGCATGACCGACCAACAGAAGAGCCACTGCACAGAATCAGTCACGCTTGGATAACCACAACAGAGAGAGGATTTGAAGAAAGTTTGAATCTTTTCCTCATCCGAATCCTCTAAAAGCCTCACGTCGTCCTCCATGCGGAAAGAGCCAAAACGTAGAACACGCATACACCTGCCTTAGCTCCACGGCGTCGGACGAGCTCCACCATGGGAGTACCAGACATGATGGTGAAGAGATCATTGAGGACTTGGTTAGTAGTTTCAGTCCACCTATCTCTTTCAGAGTTTTTGGGTATCGCCTTGTTTAGAAGCCCGGTCATGAGGATGATGCTGCTGCCCACGGCAACGAAAAAGAGCCAGAAAAGAGAGCCATGTGCGAGGGATGCTTTGTCCAGTTCTTGCGGCACCTGAGCAAGGCTACAGGAGATGGATCAGGAGGTGAAGAGATATTCCTTTGGCTTCCCATTTGCTTCAGGAGGTGGAAGGAGATAAGAGGAGACCAAGATGGACGGGCCTCCAACAAGTCCATAAATCTTTGTTTACCTGGCGTCTGAATCAGAAGTCCCCTTCCAACAATTAGGATGTCAAAAAGCAATAAAAGAACCTTAGAGAACAATGACTTGAATAAATCAAATAATAATCAGAATGGATCCTCATTCTGCTACCATGCAAGTTGTCCAACCAAAAGTAAATGGCCTTCCACAGCTCAATTACATATAAAACTCTTAACATTAGATTCCAAAGCACAGTTAAGAAGCCATTTCAGCAATAACTAATATGTGGGTGGATGGAAACTGTGGTTTTCAGATTCTATCAATCGAAAGGCCTTGCCTTTTGTTTGTTAAAGAAATCTTTGTCTTTTATATCTTGACATTTTTTTCCTCTTATCTTGTTTCTGTCTATCCTTTCTCCTACTAATCCTCTTCCACGTAACTCGTCCATTTGTTCTAAATATCTTAAGTTCATTAATTTTTTGAGTAAATCTGATATTAAATTCATTTCTTCTCTCCATAATGATTTAATGTTGTCCTAAGAAAAATCCCTAAATAGAATTTTTAACTTTTCAAACTATCACTCATTTCCCAACCCATAGTCCTTTTTTTTCTTTTTTCTTTTTTTTGTGAAGATCATCGGTATGCTGTTATAATTTATAGAACCACAAATTGTAAAAGGAAGATATTTTTTTCCTTCATAGAAAATTTATTATAAGAAAAGCAGAGACTATTAAAACATTATAAATATTTGACTAAATATTATATACAACAAAATAAATATAAATATGAAATGATCTCAAAAGTATATAATGCAAGAGAGAAGAATTAGAGAAGCGTGACCAGAACAAACCTAGCTCTGTTCAAAGCCTCTTATCACAAACACAATCGTGTATAAGTTTGAACTAAACTATTCTCTCAATGTCCTAAGTAGAGGGAAAGCTAAAAAATTAGGAGAAAATTTGAGGGAGAGGAGATCTCAAGGCTATTCGCTTGTCTTGTATTTGAGACCTTGAATCTATAATCTTTATATAAATTTAATTTAGATAATCTCTCGGAGAGGCCTATTAATGCCTCAATGGTTAAATTATGTAATCGCTGATGCTAAACTAATATTGGCATATCATGGAGGCCCAACGACATGTGTATTAAGGAAAAATCTTTATGCATCGGGTACGGTATAGATCGCATGCACCATGTCTGGCTATTGGCATGTGACGCATGCACATGCAAGTGCCAAGGCTAGAAATATCTTTTTCATCTTTAGCAATCGCCGGGCGCAGTGCAGCTTCCGGTGCAGCAAAAACTGCACCGCTTCAAGACTTTTTCTGCACACAAACTTGCTGCACCGCTTCGAATGCTGCAAGACTTTTTCCTGCACACTAAAGTTTGATAACATTTATACCATGGTGCACGGATAACAGGCCAATTGAATTCAAATTCAAATCGCGTGCAAGCCATATTAGGACACATGCATGCACACCATGCCTCACCTTCCTTTATCTCAATGTTCCGGTCCACTTGATATTTTACTAATGTTGCTAAATCACTTTAAGTTTTATAACTTTTCCATATAACTCCTGAAAGATGGAGTACCAGGATTGTTCAAAACAAGATGAGCATTGAATCCAGAGTCAGGTTACCAGTTACAAAATGAATATGTAAGGTATGCAAAGGGAGTTCAGGATTCCAACTTGAAAGAAGGTCAAGCATTTTTTTAATCATATTAAATTAAGGTTTGGATAGATTAATACCTTTTCCTAGTGATCAAATGGTTCCTTAGCACGCAATATAGAAAGTCTTATACCGATTCCTCTCCAAATTTTAACATTGTTGAGTTTGATCTAAATGATTTTGAGTGGAAGGATTTTGGTTTGATTGGAGCTAGAAATCCATCCTAAAGTTCTTCCCTTAAAGTTAAAATTGGCTATGATTTAAGGGTCTAGAATAGAATTCAGCTAGATTTTCCTTGGATTCAAACTCCTGCTTGTGCTTAAGCTTAAGTCGGCAATCTTTTTCTATTCTATGAGCTATGAGCTAAAACCAAAAGAAACTTCTCTCTTTCCTTTTAATAGAATAATTATTTATAGAACTGAACAATAATATATGCTAACAAAATTACACCTTTAAAAGGAAGAAAATATTAATAATTATTAAGATATAAGAATTCTTAGACCATTGGTGACTATGTTAAAATATTATAAAATTTTTGCTAATAATTGCATCAATAAGTATAGAAATAATTTTAAAATGATTTCAAAATTATATAACATAACAAAAAAAGAAAGAGAAAGGTGTGTCTAGCATGAAATGTATAAGAAAGCTATCCAAAGAGTAAACTCATCTTCTTCTGTAGGCATTCAAGAATATCATCCTCAAGGAACAACAAATTTGATTTGCTTAAAGCCTTCTATTATGAGTACAATCACATGGAAATTTAATTTAGATAACACCTTCAATTATCCAAGGAAAGGTAGAAGCAAACAATTAAAATAAAAAATTGACAGAGAAAAAATGACCTACCAAGAAAAGAATGGCAAGAAAAAAGAAAAAAATGTCTTAGGACAATTCATATAAAGCCTTGCTTGTTTGTGTTGTAGACCTTGAACTTGGAGCTTTTATATAAGTCTAGTTTAGATAACCATCAAATGTTCTCACAAGGCTTCAACAACATCACAATAAAGGTTATAAGGTCTTACCCACATTAGTGCCTCATAGAGGCTTAACATCATGTGCAATAAGGCTCAATAATATTTACATTACAATTTATGCAAAATTCGATCAACTTAAATTCAAATACAAAATTTTTAAATAATTATATCTATTGATATAATTGAAATTAGTTATGCTTGCATTATAGATACGAAAACTACATATATTCGAGGCATATGGTCAAACATGCTAGCCACACACATATTTTAAAATATTCTAAAATTTTGTTAATTGTTACATACAGTAAAAATAAATGTAATAATAAAATGATTTGAAAATTATATAACTTAAAAGAAAAGGAATTAGAAAGGTGCTTTTTGAACAATAAATATGAATCATTTTAATTTGAAAATATAATAAAATTTCTATCAAATGCATCAAAAGGATATGAAATATTTAAATACCAAGTACATATGTATTAATCAAAATCTAAGATTTTCAAGTTTAGTTGGGTTTTGTAAGTATTAAGCTAATAAATATGTGTTGCCTTGCTCAACTCGGTAAGCCAACTATGCTATGCATGTGATGAGATGAAGTAGGCATGTATAATGTTTACAACATGATTTTGGCCACAAACTTAAGTCATATTCAGCAAATGTACTTATTTATGGAGTTTAATTAGAATTTAGGCAAACCAATGTTGCTATAAGTAGGACAAAAACACTGCATGAGTCATTTAAGCCAGACCACTACTAAATCATACTTGTAATAGGAGGTTTTGGGTAGGCGCAAACTTGTTGTATCTTAGGGATGATTTTAGGGAATACTTATATGACTTCCCTATCCAGCATATTAATGGAGCAATGTTAGTATAACACAAGAAAGATTTTAAAGGGCTTGGCTCCTATTGATTTCTTCTATTGAACTGATGGCTATGCCTAATTTTTTTCTATTTTTAGAAAAATTTATTACATATCTTAAAAATAAATATCTTCATCATATCCTAATGTAGTTTCTAGCTGGATATGTGACATAGCTATACACTTTCTAAGATGTGCCCTAAAATATATGCAAAACCTAAATATTATAACTTCTACACTAGCACATATCATTATTAATTCCAAAACCTAAGAATCTTACTTATAATAATAATAATATTTAATTACAACTTTCTTGATCCATCTAGTATCAGGAATAATCTAGATACTCCAAATTAATTTGATCATGACTTGAATCTTGCTACGTTCCATCTCTACACATCTTGTGACTATAAAAAGATAAGTAAAATATGATGTGAGCTAACAACTCGGTAAGAATTCCCATATATATACTTCCATAATGATCACAAATTTGTGTTATAATAAGTAGATCATATAAAAATTTTAGATTAAAAATACATAATGGAATGTACTTTTTTAGATATTTAATTATCTTTATTAGCTGCTGAACATATCCAACGTATCAAATAAATCATCAGAATATTTTATTTAGTATATAATAGCATCAAATCATAATATATACTAATTTGATAAGAAACAAATTTTACATCCCAAATGTGCTCAAATAACATATCAAAATTAACCTTGATTATGATTCGGCCAGTGACCACCAAAGCAATAGTGCCATGATTAAGCTTATGTTCACAAACTAGTAGTACCATGATTCAACTTATGACATACAATTCATAATATCACAATCCAATCTATGAAAATAATCCACATATACTTCTACAATTCAGCTTATGACTAGCAATACATATGTAGTGCTATGATCCAACTTGTGATTGAGATGTATAATATGATAACCCAACCCATATTGGATACACATGACTCTCTTATCATGTTTAGTTACACATGCCATTAATTTAAATGATTTAATCATGAAAGTCATACAAAGTAGCTCAAAATATTTTATTTTAGATATTAGATGTCAGTGCAAAATATATACAATAATGCTCATTCACACTATTACCCAAATGCACATAATAAGAATTATTAGTATAATACAAATAAATATACACGAGATTCTCACCTCTATTAGTAGTGTTATCTCAATTTTGGCCATGGGCTGAAGAAAACCCTAGGCTAATCCCCTTCAAATCCAAAATATTATTCACCTACACAAAATTAATCAGTTTTAATTAAAAAAATTAATTTAATGAAAGAGAATGCTTATGATGTTTCATAGTATATAAGATCTTAATGGGCTTTTGCTGTGATTAGGCCTAGAAAATTAAGAGGTTGGAATAGAGGTAGATACTAGCCTACCTTTCCATATAGCGAATGTTGTCAATTTCTTTTTGTTTTTCTCTTTTTATTTTTTTTCCTTTTTATAGAGGGAGAAAGAAAGAAAGATGAAGAAAATGAGAAAACAAAGAGGTGAAGAGACATAAAGAATGAAAGAGTGCTAAAGAAGGGAAGAAAGGAAAAAAAAAAGAGAAAGAAAAAGTGGAAGAGGAAGAAAGGAAAGAGGAATTCTAACCAATTTGAGGTAAAGTGTAGTTAACTTAATGAAGCTAGTAAAGGCCGCTCGAGTGAGGCTACCGGCATTCTAAGAAACTTACTATAAATATGCTTTATATATATATATATATATGCATGTTTAGAACTTGTACATACACTAAAAATCATATATTACTACTAATTTTTGTTTTATAAATATTATAAAATAGATATAATTATAAAGAATCCATGAATGGTCATGACATATCATAGGGCAAATTAAGAAAAATTATACAAAATATTTATTGATACTGTATAAGTATTTATTTATTTTATATAATCTCTAAAAATCAGTCAAAAAACATATATTATGACCTATAAAATAGACTGTGTATCTCTTCAAGGACAATTATGAGCAAGGCTTGATGCGTTCAACATTATTATCAATTTAAGTATAAATTTTGTTGTAATAATAACATAAATAATGGTCAATAAAAGTTGTTTACTATAATATTTCTATTTCATATGATAAATCTTATTCAACTTATGGAAACATTCCTTGCCACAAATTATGCCTTACAAAAAAAATTTGTTGGGTTTTAGATGCCACCTTATGGCATATGTGATATGTAATTATAAGTTTCTCATTCACAGGGAGCTAATTTTTCTGACATAAATTGGATTCTGTAGGCTTTCTTGGTGATTTTGGTAAAATGAAGTTAGTAGATACTCTGGTCCTTGGCTTACAATAATAGCCATTATAATTGTTCTAAAGGGCATCTATTGTAACAGACTAATATCAGTGATTTTTCTTTTAAAAAATCAAATTTTGCACTAAATTTCAGAAAAATTGGCATCACCTATAAAAAGAAAACCCAGTGAATGGTGATTTGGAAAATAACTCCGCTATTATTCTACTATTGTTTTGGTCCAATTGGGTATACCATATTTGTTTTCTAAAACTCAAACCTGGAGGCCCTTTAGGAGGATAAACATTTTGCCAGGGCCTTGAAGAAGCCATTGATCATTTAATCTTGGTTTGTTAATACATGAAGAACTTAGGAGAATAACCTTAAACTTACTGTGTTCTAGTCCCTAATCCAATGCATATCAGTTAAAAATATAGCTTTATCAAAATTAATATAATTAAAATTTTTATTATATCCACTTTCTTAATATTTGGAATTAAGTTATCTTTGCAATATATTTTGAACCACCTAAATAAATATAAGATGAGAAAGTTATAAGTAATTTAATGAATATATGTCAATATTGATAAACTTTCAAAAATTATAAAAATATTATTTCGTAGCTCATAATTTAAGGATGATTTTTCTTGAATTTTCATCTAAATGTCTATATTTTTCTTCTAGAATTAGATAAGTTAAAAACTTAATAATAAAAATAGAAATATATTTTTATTTATTTCTTTGGTATTTATCTTTTTGTTTTTTTAAAGAAATAAGAGTCCTATTGAAAGTAGAAATTGTTTTGTTTAAGAAAATTAGTATCGCATGGGAAGTAGAAACTTACTAGCTTTAAAACAGTTCTTTATAAATAGGATCTAGTTGAAGTCTTTTAATATAAAAAATTTATTAATTAAATTCTTTAAGATTTTCTTTCTAACTTAGAGATTTCTTACTTATTGAGGTGCGAGATATCATACAAAAGGTGATTGGTGTAGAACCAAAAGTTATCTTCTTTATGTGGGCCTTTTTTTTTCTGCATCAATAAGGATTTATCCTTATCATTTTTAAAAGAATTCCACATTGATAATGATATTTAAAGCTAGTTGGATTTATCTGATAGTAAGGCCCATAAATTAAGTAATAGGTTTTCAAAAAATGCTTAGAGCAAGTTTAGTTCATTATTGCTCGTGATTGAGAGATAAGTGGTGACAAAGAACTCTCGTCACATATTGTCAATCTGTAAACATCATGAGCCTGTTTACAATATCCCTAAACTAGATTGGTTATTAGCTATGTCTATTCTAATATTATTTGTAACAACTTAGAACCTCACCCAAAAATGCTAGTTAAAAAATATAATTTAGATTTTTTTGATCCTATATATGTACTTAAGGTCTATTGAGTGAGTAGCTGATATAGAATTAAATATATGTTAGCACAGGCTTTGCATACTCTTCCCATTTAAGCGCTAACATCCTCATCAAATTAAGAGTTCAAATCCAAATTTAGATCCACTCAGATCCAATAACTAATATCATAAGCCTATCTACAATGTTCTCTAGTTTATATGGACTATAGATTCAGTTTGCTTTGATACTATTGCAATAATTCAGGACTTCAACTAAAAGACTAATAAGAAATATTATTTGGGCCTTTTAGTTCTATATAAGTATCCAGGATCTATCCGTTGCACAGTTGATATGAGGCTGATATGAGACTGGATATACATAAGCACAAGCTCTGGCTCTCATACACTAATGTTGCTTTAAATTCTAGTGTCCTTGCTAAGCCAAAGTTTAACTTCCAAAGCTAAATCCAATCTAATTCACAAACATCATGAGCTAGGAAATGTCTTTGTGCACCGCCTTCGATGCACAAAGGCGCACATCAGACCCGCGCATTATTTGCACGCCCGTGCGAGCGCGTGTATGGGGTGCGCCATGCGCGCTCGCATGGGCACATGGGGCCAATGCGCGCCTTTGTGCATCGAAGGCGATGCACAAAGACTTTTCCCATGAGCTAATTTGTAGTATTCGTTAATCCTCATGGGCTATGAGTTAGGTTCATTTTTACTTTGATACCATTTATAATAATTTAGAACCTCATCCAAAAGCACTAGAAGATATCATTTAAGCTCTTTGATCCTTTATAAGTAACCAAGATTAATGATGTAGGACTAAACACATGCTAGCATAGACTTTCACGTTAAACAAGTGAAACTGAGCCCAACTTCCACGCACCTCAAATTCAACGTATACATTTAGTTTTGGTGGCTCTTATGTTTCACTAGTTTAACTAGACTCAACTTCTACGCACTCAAATTCAACATATATATTTAGTTTTGGAGTTACTAATTCCAAATATTGATAGTAGTCAAACTAAGTTAAAAGAAAAAAAAGTTCATATGATGGATTAGAGTACTAATTTTTAAGAAATAATGATATAAAGCCCCAGTTAAAAAGGTTGGCTAAAAGATTCTTAAGATCTCCTTGGTAAACAACTCATACAAGAACACTAAGCAAAAAATACCCAACTCAACCATCAGGATGTGGGATCGAGGGGCAAGGAGAGGAGTGAGCTTACTCTCGCTGGGAACAGGGCTTCGGCGCCTGTTGTCGGACCGGCGAGATGGGTCGGATCGACGATGTTGGGGAGGTCGCTCGGCTCAGGGCGAGCGGATTGTGGCTGGAGCTCTTTGAAGACTCCCGGCCGGTGAGGTCGGCTTCATCCGCCCGGATGTACTTCTGGATCCGGAGGAGGAGGTCAGAGTAAGAGCTTGGGGGCTTCTTATCCAGGGAGAAGGTGAAGCGGGATGGAAGGAGTCCCCGCTTCAGCGCCAGGACGGCCACCGCATCGTCGAGATGGTAGACCTCGAGGGCGGCGGTCTTGAATCGGGACACGAAGTCCTGCAGTGACTCTCCTTCCTTCTGGTGGATGGAGAAAAGGCTGTCTGCCACCCTTGGGATCCGGTGGCAGGCATCAAAGTGGGCCAAAAATGCCCTCTCCAGCTCCCGGAAGGAGTCTATGCTGTGGGGGGACAGGCGCGAATGCCATGCACGGGCGGCCTTCCGTAGAGAAGCAGGGATGGCCTTGCAGAGAAGGGCGTCTGAAGTGCCCTGGATTTGCATCATTGCTTTGTAACTCTCGAGATGATCGAGAGAATCCGTCATACCATCGTATGGGTCGATCTGAGGAAGTGGAACCTGGAGGGGACTGGTTCCTCCAATATCCGGTGGGTGTAAGGAGGACGAGTGTCGAACTCTTCCTCCGGCTGATGGTTGATCTTCATGGCGAGCTCATCGAGATGCCTGTTATACTCCTCCAGGCGTTCCTCCGCCTGGCGGCTGATCGTCGGGGCCCTCCGAGATGGCTCGGAGGAAGAAGAAGAAGAAGAAGCAGAAGGAGACGGGGACGAAAGTCGGGACCTCTGCCTGGGTTCCTCGTGATGATGTGGCTTGGGAGGAAAGTTGTTGGGGCCGTGGTCAGGGACCGTGGCCGCTTGGAGGACTCGCGTCGAGGCTTCCTAGGGGAAACCTGACGTCGGCCGGTCCCTCGCTGACCGGCCTCCTGCCGAGGAGAACCTCCCCTCGCCGACTGCTGACTGGCGGGAGGAGCAGTCTGGTGCTGGGTGGCCACGGACTGCTGCTGGTGGAGCCCGTGGACCATGGCGGTGAGATTCTGGACTTGCTGGGAAAGAGTCGCCAGCCACTCCGCTGTTTGATCAATGGCCTCCGGCGGCGGGCAGGCAACTGGAGGGTTGGTAGCAGGGGGATTGGCCTCTTACTGCCTAGCTGGCGGGAGAAGCCCGCCGGGCAGTTGACGGAGGCATCCCGAGCTCACGTCACCACCATGGCTTCTTGAAGAGAAGAGGGGGAGAGAGATGTAGCTCATGGAGAACGTTCGCTACTTTTTTCTTATCCCCCTTCCTGGCATACCAATTTGATGATGCTCAACCACCTCTCCTGGACGTCGGGAACGAAGTGCTTCTCCCGGCTCTTCTTTACCAGGTTACCTGCAGAAAAGTCCCGGAACCAGAGGGGGTCTCCGGCGGGACCCTCCGACGGCCAAGTTAGTGACTGAGGTCACAGCTGAAGAGGGGCTCGAGAGAGCCCTTTTTAGTATGAAAAAGGAGGTCTCCCGGAGGAGGGATTCCTTCCTGAAAGTTGAGATGGCGATTTTGGGGGTTATCGCGCATACCTGTTTACTGGATGGATTCACCTTTTTATAGAGGTTGATCCTGGCATGATCACGTGGGATTGCGTGAAGTCAGAAGATCTGCTGAGCCCTTGCATGAATCTGGACTGGTTAGTGGGCTACGTCCCATTAGAAAGGGAGAAAGCGACGGTCGGTGGGCTAAGTCCCATCAACCGGCGGGGCTGTTGGGTTGTCGGATCTAGCGCTGTCGGTCGGCGCGCGTCTGGCGTTGTCGGGCGACGCGCGTCAGAGAGGCGGTTTCTTGAACCGCTGGGGCTGATCTGGCGGAACTGGGAAATCCCGTCTTATCAGGGCCGAGCCAGGTCGACCCGAGATGGCTGGGGCTAATCCCGCTGGCAAGACAGTGCCGGGGCGGGGCCGAATCGACGGACTTGGAGGCGCCAGGGCTGAGTCGGTCCGGCCGGGGATGGCCTTGGCCAACTCGGCGGAACTGGAGACGCCGGGTCCGAGTCGGGCCAGCCGCCGAGTAGCTTGGAGACGTAAGGGGCCGGCTAGGAAGTTGTCGGGCCGCTTGGGAAGGTGTCGGGGCCGGCTAGGAAGTGTCGGGGCCGGCTGGGAAGTGCCGGGGCCGCCTAGCTTGGAGACGTAGGGTGCCAGCTAGGAGAGTGCCAGGGCCGGCTGGGAAGTGCCGGGGCCGCCTAGGAAGTGCCGGAGCCGGTTGGGAAGTGCCGGGGCCGCCTAGCTTGGAGACGTAGGGGGCCGGCTAGGAAAGTGCCGGAGCCGGCTGGGAAGTGCCGGGGCCGCCTAGCTTGGAGACGTAGGGGGCCGACTAGGAGAGTGCCGGGGCCGACTGGGAGGTGCCTGGGCCGCCTAGCTTGGAGACGTAGGGGGCGGCTAGGAAGTTGCCGGGCCGCTTGGGAAGGTGCCGGGGCTGGCTAGGAAGTGCCGGGGCCGGCTGGGAAGTGCCGGGCCGCCTAGCTTGGAGACGTAGGGGGCCGGCTAGGAGAGTGCCAGGGCCGGCTGGAAAGTGCCGGGGCCGCCTAGCTTGGAGACGTAGGGGGCCGGCTAGGAGAGTGCCGGGCCGCCTGAGAAGGTGCCGATCTTGGAGCCGTCGGTCTTGAAGGTGTTGGCCTTTGGGGCCGTCGGTCTTGGAGGTGCCGGTCTTGAGCTGCCGGTCTTGGGGCCGTCGGTCATGGAGCTGTCGGTCTTGGAGGTGTCGGCCTTTGGGGCTGTCGGTCTTGGAGCCGTCGGTCATGGAGCCATCGACCTTTGGGGCCATCGGTCTTGGAGCCGTCGGCCTTTGGGGCCGTCGGTCTTGGAGGTGTCGGCCTTTGGGGCCATCGGTCATGGAGCCGTCGGTCTTGGAGGTGTTGGCCTTTGGGGCCATCGGTCTTGGAGGTGTCGACCTTTGGGGCCGTCGGTCATAGAGCCGTCGGTCTTGGAGGTGTCGGCCTTTGGGGCCGTCGGTCTTGGAGCCGTCGGCCTTTGGGGCCGTCGGTCTTGAAGTGTCGGCTTTTGGGGCCGTCGGTCTTGGAGGTGCCGGTCTTGGAGCTGCCGGTCTTGAGGCCGTCGGTCATGGAGCTATCGGTTTTGGAGGTGTCGGCCTTTGGGGCCGTCGGTCTTGGAGCCGTCGATCTTGGAGCCGTCGGCCAACGCCGAGATTGAGATGGATCGTCCAAAAAATTTTATTTTTCATGGGATCAACTGGCCCCATCAAGAATCATCCAAAATTACTGTGGAAACAAAAATGGAGCAATATAGGTACAAAATGGAAAGACAAACGGAACAATAATTCAGGATCATGAAGGAACCCTCTCAAATTTGATGTTCTGTTTAATTGTTTTAAAATTGTAAGAATGACAGTATTCTTATCCGTGAGCTCGCTTTGATGAACAAGGACAGTATTCTGTGTACACAGTTATGAATGAGTTATAGCATAGCAACATTGCAAACCCCTAAAATTTCAAATTTTCAATTGGAGGTGGCGTTTTATCTTCTGTATGTAATAATGATGGTGAAGTCGGTGGTGGTGTGGTTGTACTTGTATCACTATCAGTACCTCTGTCTTGAGACTGTATCAATGGCTGAACTGGCGGAGTCATTACATCATGAGTCAATATGGAGCTCTCTTGCCTTCTTCCTAGCGACCCATCGTCTGGACTGCTACATTCCTCTCCTCTTGCAGTAGAAGTTGGTGACTCATCTATAAAAGCCGTTGGAAGAGCAGGGTTACAATCAGATGCAATCTCTTGGCTCGATCCACCATCATGAGGTGGATGATTTAATGCTGGCTGACTTTCGTCATCACCATCCAATAGCTTCCTATAGACGCTGTCATCCTCAATCTCATAGAAGTTCCCAGTCCGAACCTCCTGAGCCAGAGAACAAGCCCAGCAGAACATCCACTGCATGTAATCAGTCATTGAAGCAGAGCCACAGCATAAGGTATTGCCGGGAAATTTGAATTTCTTCCTCATTTGGATTCTCCAAAAGCCACCATAGAGCAGACCAAACACACACAGCAGTATCCCTGCTATCCCCACTGTATCGCCAATTACAATGTTGTGAATGTTGAGGGCTGAGATGCTAAAAATCCAGAAGGGAGCCACACATAGCAGAAGGAATGTAAAGATGTGAACATACATGTTCCCAAACCCAAGCCTTTCCATGTTCCATCCAAAGACACAGAAGGTGCAGAAGAAGGAAAGGTAGCCGACAGTAATGTCCTCGCTGCAATCAAATAGCCCACCAACCCATTCTGGTTCCCTTATCACTATTCTCCTTTCATATAGCTTCAGACCAACTTTCTTAGATGGATTAGCATCAGAGCCAGAAGCCTTCCCCTGTGATTCTTCATCAGATTCAGAATCAGCGTTGTACTCCCTCCCGAGAGGACTGTAAACAGTGTATAGACCGGCAAAGACCGGTGCAGCAATCCCCAAAGCGAAGAAGAAGTTTTCAAGAAACTCAGGCCGCTGCTTACTGGAGTATCCCCAGTAGAGGCCACACAAGACATACTGTGCAAAACAAGTGATGTGGAGAAGGACCACAACAACCATCATATGAGCCCATTCATTAGGCCGGTAAGCTCCATTCTTGCAGTATATCTTTCTGAGCTGAATGATGTCCTCTGATCTCCATCGGCAAAGTAGAACAAATTGATGGACTAGATTTGGATGTTGGTAAATACTCATGAGTGTGAAGAGTGCATTAAGGACTTGGTTGTTGATTTCAATCCAACGGTTTCTGGATGATGTTGTAGGGAAGGCCTTGTTTAAGAGACCAAGCAGGAGCAAGCCCAGCATGATAGCAGAGACAGCGACACAGAGAAACCAGATAAGAAGAGCAATATTCATTGGATTCTTCATCCATTGCTTGCAGATCTTAAAGAAAGAAGCCCAATTAATCTTCCTGACAAAATGAATATCAAAATGGCGTCGGATACCAACTGGAGAAGGAACTGAAATTGAGATTTCTTCTCTTTTATTAACAGTTTGCCGAAAAATTGCAAAGGGAGAGGAGAGTTTAAGATTCTTGATCCACTCAATGGAAGGACGAGCTTTCAGAAAGTCCAGAAGCCTCCTCCTACGTGTTTCCTCACCCACTAGTCTTGCTTGAAGTGATGGGATTCTAATGCGGTATTCCCTTAGCTTGGGGAGTCTTGGAGATGCTCCGGGTTCTAACTCGTCATGGATTTCTTCTCTGCTTTCCTCCGTACAACTAGAAACCATTGTTTTGTGATGATGATTTGAAGAATGAAGACCTTACTGGACCACTGTTTGCCGAATCCTTCGTGATGGATAGAATATTAACTATCTGAAGAGGATGCCAGAAATTTAGACAATACTTCTTGTAATTATGATGCTGGCCGGTGGCATCAAAATTTGCCACAACCCAAACCAATTTTCCTGCATCAAAATCTCAAAAATGATGAATAATTCTAATCATTTTTTTTTTCTTTTTGGTGCAAAAACAATCCTAATCATCTCAATTTGGTGTTTATATCTGAAAAGCAATATCAATACTTAAAGTCTGAAAAACTTCATCTATCCTGAATTTTTTTAAGAAAACAAGAGGCAAATAATAAGTTTAAACTTCAACGCACATAATCAGCATACAGAAACTCTATATAATTTTCCCATCCTAGCAAAGTTTTCACCGAACTATGATTCGAAGAGTTCAAATTTTCTATCAATTAATCGTTGCCATATGTCAGAAACCAATCCCAAGTTGCTGTAGAAGGTCGTAGTACCATCGCTAACTTGAGATGCACACAAACATAAAGAATGAAGATAAGCATCCATCAATTCACCCAAAAGTTGTTTTCAAGGCATCTAGAAAATATAAGTTGTAATGATCCCATGGTAACTGACCAGCTGATGCAAATATAGTCGTTTCAATTGAAATTTTCAACATTAAGGGAAATGAGTGCAATAATTGGGTGGTACGAGTATTTAACTGGGAAAGCAAATAACTCAAAACCTAACTAAGATTCTGTCATCCAAACTCGTCATGTCAAAAGCTTCAACTCTGCCTATTTATGGTCCACTAGATGCTATGGATCTCCCACTTTTAATAGATAGAAAAAAGTAAATTTTAATTCCTAAGTTTCATCTGGGAGCAAAAGTTACCTCTGCACTGGGGCGAGATGATACGCCGATCAATCGAAAGAGTCGAAGAAGTCCAGACCATGCTCCTCCTCCTCACCTTCTCAAAAGGCTTTGCCGGAAAGAGAACAAGCTATGGCCTTAAATTAAAGAAAGAAAAGGGAGAAGCTACCATTTAGTTGCAGCTCAGACGCGAGAAAACCTAGAAGGCCGAAAGGCATCTCGTAGGCGAAAGAGCAGGTGGAAAAGGTCAGCTCACCACCAGTCGTTCAAACTTTCATGGGTCAAACTCGGAGGGCCAAGCCGCATGTTTCGCCTGAATTACGAATATGGCCTCCCAATTGAGTGGAACCTGGAAGTTGAACCAGGAGCAAGGCAGGAATGCTTATTCCTATCTAACCTGCTTATTCCAGGAATAATTATTTTAATGGAGGGATAGAGTCATTTTAGTCCTGGAATTATGCCCTCCTTTTATTTATAGGTTTTTCTTTTTTTTTTTTTTTTTTGGGGGGGGGGTGTACAAAATATAATTACTCTCAATAGGAGAGTTAGTTCACTCATGGATCAAAGAATTCAGCTAAGCAGACGAAGGAACGACAATTCGATCCCTCGGAGCCCAAAGTATTATCATTGAAGGTGACTCTATTACGGTTATTCGGTGGATCAGACATGAGCTCAGGTTTCTCTTACCTTATATCCCCTTGATGTACGATATCCGTTCTACTCTCTTAAAGTTTATCATGTCCACATTCGGTACATCTACAGCGAGATCAATGCTGTTGCTGATTGGATTACTGGCCGTGTGGCTTCTCATTCTGATGTTTGAAGCTAAAAGTAAAGTAATCTTTGCCCTATTATCCTTACTTAGTTATTGTATTTTGATATGTCAGGTGTAACCTAAAAAAAAAAAAAGGAACGACAATTCCCACAGCGAGTGGTGCCTGTCTCACAACGACAACGTCCATCCAGCGGACCGATTGATTTTTCCTAAGTGGAAGACCTTCAGGCTAATAGAAATAAATGCCCACCTTTAAATTATTTGGTTGGGATTGCAGGCTTCAGACGGATACATCTAGCAAACGACTGGGACCTTCATGAAAATAGTTTTTTTTTTAAAAGAAAATAAAGGCGTGTAACATATTTGACTGGGAAACAGCCTCTAACTTTGAGAGCCATTATGTACTCATCCACTTCTTTTTGTTGATTCCTTCTATGAGAATGACTTCGTGCATTGCCTTCAATGTATGGATGTATGCATCGAGCAGCTATTAATTACATACCCGTACAGACACACGTATTACGGCTTAATAAGCCGTGATGCATCTCGCATACGAGAGGCGATGGAGGAAGACTTTTTCTTCCTTCTATTTAGGAAGACCTCCCTGGTTGACTGGCACGCCAAGGCCCCACCACTCCGGTGGAGCAGGAAACATACATCAGGGAAGGTCCAAACTTTGACCGAGTGGATCTATCAGACCATTGAGTAATTAGCAAGCAATCTCATCTTTAGAGTTTTGTATTATCTTATCTTGATAGTTTTGTATCTTGCAGCCAGTAGATTTGTTCTAAAATCTGCTGCTAGGTATCCTGAGGGTTGACCATTTCAAATAATTTGTTCCTTAACGTACAGACAAAACTCGACATTTTCTGTTCTTCCTTTGTCTCCCCTCTCTTCTTTATTGATGCATTTGTTTGATAGCAGCAGCATGCACCTCGGTGAGAGTTGCCCTCACTCGCATACTATAAGACCCTACACATACTTACACCTCAAGTGTAAGATCTATGACACACAATTTTTTGCATTATTTTTTTTGCTGCTGAAGATAACTGCACCCAGTTAATCTTTCTGATGTGATCTGCACCATTAATTGTTTCCGTGTTCAATGTTAGAATATCATGAATAATATTTTCTCAATACACACGCACTTCCCCACGCATCCATGCTTGCATACACACAGACCATTTGTACTGAATTGTTACTTCCACTTAAGAGAGAGTTTCAGCATGGAGTTTAAGACATCAATTTTGTTTTGTAGGCAGGGTACCAAAACTTGATGAAAAGTGGCACAGAAGGGTCCAGGCTTAACACCAAATTGATCCAAGTCGTGGTCTGAAGCCCCAACTGTGTAGTTAAAACAGCTAAATGGATGGGAAGAGATTTGACAAGAAGCAACTTCTCTGGGATCACGCTTTAGATGCAATTTGCTGTTGATCTGGTTGCAAATAATAGATGAATAAAGAGGAGTTTCTGATCATTGGAAATGCTATCAAGTAGAGCAGGATCCCCTTTCTACATGACACAAGGAGAGAAGACTACTTAAGCATGCTACTAAACCAGCATAAACATTTAAACATGAGTATCTAACATGCCATGGGGCTACCTGCTTATCCATTGCTAGTCACGCATGCCTAGCTTACCTATGCGTCATCTTGCTTCCAACTGTGCAGAGATAAGAAAACGCAGCAAACAAACAGTACAGCAATCACCATTAATGTCGCTAAAACTGTCACATTAATTGTTTTCTTGCAACATGGAAGTCATTTGTGATCCTTTACACCCAACGGCATGTTTACAGGGAAACAAAAGGACTGGCAAGAGCATTAAAGAGAATTGACAAGATGTGTTAGTTTAAACTCTAGACAATTTTCTGGAATACGTAATTAGTTGGAGCAAATTGATGGGATTTCGCATCAGAACAGTCATTGAATACAGTGGAGGCAAGTGACCTATCTTACATGTCAGAAAGCGCAAGGAGGTGGTTGGAGTAAAGAGGTGGTCTACCATGTCTGATTTGTCTGCTTCCCTTGGATTTCGACATTAAGGTAGTATTTGATAGAAAAAATATTATCATGGATAAGTGTACGGGATAGAGTTTACCCCATGGCTATCCCTAGGGATATCTCTTGGCTATCTCATTGATCATATCAAATGCAAAAAGGTAAATTCATAGGATAACTTTTTTTTTACTTTTATTTGAAGGGATAACCAGCTATTCCTGCATTTTCTAGGGAATAAATTGAGGGGATAACCCATGGTTAACCATGGATTATCCCTTTGGTTAACTTTATTTCAACTATCCCTTATAGTTATGGCTTTTGAGAATAAGAGGGGATATCCAGGAATGTGACGATAATAAGGTCATAGCGTTGGCTTAGGGAGAACGGTGGGAGGGCTATTGTCACCACTTTCTAGTGTTTGGGTGAATAATGTCAATATGTTATCTGGTTAGGTGGCTCAAAACACTCGACACAAAGGTAAGCTTACCAAGAATTAACAACAATTGTGGACAGTTATTTTTGCAGAATTTCTGAAGCAGATAATATCCTAGTCTCCATTCTTGATAAGAACAAAATCCCACACTAACAATCAGAAATTTGTTGCTTCCACCCATCCAGAAACAATACTAGCTAGAACTGAATATGAAGGGAAGAGAAAAATCCATTCTGATCAATATAGTTTGGATTAGTTTGGATTTGCTAGAACTGGAACTGTGACAATGTATCTATGGTTCTTCGACTAATGTAAACAAAAGAATATTAATCTCATTGCACTAATCAGGGTAGGCACTTGGACAAGGAAGTAAAATAAGAAGCCTAGAAAGTAGAACAGTCACCAGCAAGATCTCAGATATATAACAGCTTCAGTGGTAGTTATACCTTATTCATATTTTGCAATAAAAATATATAAACTAATGATAGATATATGTGAATAAACTTTCAAATATTTAAGAAAATGATGCAATTTTCTGCAAGAAAATCCAAAGGCAGACATAGATCAAGATATTAAAACTAGATCACTTCCATTTCGCGTAACACAATACAAAATTCTATACAGTGGGAAGAAAGAGCCAAAACAAAAATAATTTCTAGAATACACTCACAATTGCAGCTCTCTTATTTATACCACAAACTATGGTGCCAAAGCATCTTCTCCTTCTATAACATTTTGAACAGGTGGTCTCATTGCATTGTCTTCCTTTTCGAGAAATGAACCTTCCTTTACAGCAGGCAAATGCCTGTTTGGAGTATGCCCACCAGAAAATTTGCTGGGACTTGATGAGTATTCCAACTTGAAAAGGGATGGACTCGAATTTCCCCTGAAAGGAGAACTAGGGGTTGATTTGAACAGAGGCAACCCATCTTCACCAGGCGAAGGAGACGACACAAATTGGGCATCATCACTGGTTTTCTTCAAGCAAAGCTCATCTTGTACAACATCATAATAGTCTGCTGTCCGCAACTCTTGAGCAAGAGAACACGAGCAACAGCAAAGCCACTGAAAGCAATCTGTCACTGAGGGATGACCACAGCAAAAGGTGTTTCCAGGAAGGTGAAATTTCTTCCTCATCTGAATTCTCCAAAAGCCACCATATAACAAACCAAAAAAACAGAGTAAAATTCCCGTAATTCCCAATGCCTCTCGAATGGCGTCATTATTAATGTTGACTGCTGCCAAGATGAAAATAAAGAAAGGAGCCACACAGAATAGAAGAAAGGTCACAATGTGCACATACATGTTACCAAACCCAAGCCTCTCCATGTTCCACCCAAAACACAGAAGCTGCAGAAGACTGAAAGGTAGGCTACAGAAATATCATCCCAGAAATCAAATAACCCCCCTATCCATTCTGGTCTACTCTCTGAATCCCTGTGGTCTTCTCTTGCAATAAAAGAATATTTCTTTTCAAGTGACGTTATCCGGAGAGTTGCTGGTTTGCCTTTATCAGTAGACATGATCTCAACTTGTGCTTCACTGTCCATTTCAATCTCATAATCTCTACCAAGAGGGCTAAGAATATTATATACACTGGCAAAAGCTGGTGCAGCAATTGCAACAGATATGCAAAGGGCAACTCCAATTGCAGGTCGCTTTGCTCGGGGGTATCCTAAATTAAGACCACACAATGCATACTGTGCAAAGCAATTCAAATGGAGTAGAATAACCACGACCATCATATGCATCCATTCATTAGGTTTGTAGGTTCCATTTTTGCAATATATCTTTCTAAGCCTTAGAATGTCTTTGGGTTCCCATCTGCATAAAAGCACAAGATGGTAGAATCGTTTTGGGTGTTGGTAGAGGCACATAAGAGTAAACAGAGCATTGAGAATTTGGTTGTTAACTTCAAACCAGCTGTCTCGCTGGGATTTCCCAGGTAAAACACCATTTAGCATACCAGTCATAACAAGGAACAAGATAGCACCAGAAATGGCAACACAGGTAATCCAAACAAAGAGAGCCATGTTCATGGGTTCTTTGATCCATTCTTTACCCAGTTCCCACAGATGATCCCAATTGATTTTCCTGACAAAGGGCACATGGAAATCTCTCAGAGAACTTTGATCAGCAGAGTGAATTGATCGTGACATTTCATCTCGTTCCACTGCAAGCTGCCGGAATCTGGCTGAGGGGGAAGGCCCTAATCTCCTAAAACCGGATTTACCAGGGAGAGATTTTAAAATATCAAGAAAGTTATTATTGTGCTTATTCTCATCCAAAAGACCCTTCTGAGATGTTTGGATGTAAAGAGATTTCTGATCCTTGGTCCCATAACCATTTGGTGGCAAGGTTGACCCTTCTTCTTCCTGGATTTCATTTGTGATTTCTCCATCACCATTCGAAACCATTCTCTTGTGTGCTTATGCAAGCTTCAATGGAACTCCAGTTCAGGTCTCTTGAGCAGCTGTGACTTTCAAGTACAAATAGCTGATGATTAACTACTTGATCGAAGTCCACCTTGTTGCAGTCTGTCACTCAAAGGGCATAAGATGCCAAGATTTGATATTTTTCTATCAACTTTTTGAGCCTTTGGAAAGATATGCCAGAGATGAACACTGGGTCAAAAATAAATATGCATGACAGAGTTCTTTACTGAACTGAGATGCTTGAAATTCTGTCCTAGGAAGAGCACAAACTGTAAGCTTGACAAGCAATTAACCCAATAACCTGCAGTTAAATTAATATTTAAAATATCAAGTAATTTTCATCATCACAGCAATATATAATTAAGCTTTCTAACAGACAAGAAAGCATGAAACTGATGATCAGATCATTAATTCTATGACAACATTAGAAAATGAACTTTAATGCACATAAAAAGAAGATACATCGCTGCCTTGTCATCTAGGAAAGATTTTTAATGATGATAAGTACCACTTGTAGGACAACTAAAGCAAAAATAAAATATCAAAATATCAAGAAAACTAACTGTGAACATTGATGACAGGTACTAGTTTAATAGAACTAAAGAGAATTCAATCTAAGCGATATTTGGACCACTAGATTCAAATAACATTTTCAGGGAATATGTAGAAATAATTATCTTGGGAATTTCATGTTAAATTGTGCAACTACATGAAATAAATAGACCAAATCTCCCCCAACCCTATCTAAACCATCATGCATCTTGTTATCTAATTAATTCTCTTGCTTTCTTCATTCTTTCCTGTACTTCTCTGTAAATCCCTTAATAAAGGGCTGCCATATGCTCTAAACCATATTTTTATCCCATTGCTCAAGTGTTAGAGCCACGGCAAACAGCTTCAACAATTTCTTCTATGATCCCATCTTTATTGCTTGTAAACATAACACAACCAGTGCAATCCTATTTTAAAAACATTTTCCACTATAAGGTAACCAGAAAGGCAATCTCTGCCAGCAAGGTTACCATACATTATACAGCATGTCAGTCCTGATTCTCAGTTTAATTTTTTTAAGAAAAATCCCACAACTACCATCCCCTATTCCTTGTCTAAAAAATGTACACCGATTGCCTTTCTTTAAAGTTTTTATCAGAAGAATAAAAAGGAAAACGTTTTCTTTCTTTCAATTGTTTCTTCCCTTGACTTCGTTGAATTTGAGCCAGTGCTCAGCATCTAATGGAGAGATGTCCTTCTTCTGGTAGTCAACTACTTTGTTCCTCAACCCTCCTAAGCCTGCTTTACTAGTAGGATCCTTAATGCTCAAGCTTAAGTTTCTCCTCAGCTTTTCTCCTCCCACTTACTTCAGTGGCATAGTCAATCATTCTCTTCCTTGCAGTTTTAAACTTCTTACACAAGAATTTCTGTTATTTATGCTACCAGGATCAGACTACTTATGAATACACACAATTTCTTCCCCTCAATATACGGTCACCATTTGCTTTAAGCATCCATCCTTCCTATTTTTTAATCATATCATCTGCTTTGATTTCAGCATGTCATTAATATCAACAATGGAGTTTTCCTTAAAAATAAAAAACTTTATAATTTGAAGAAGCATCAGCCGACATATTTGCTAGAGAGAGAGAGGCGGAGGGATTAAACACCCCCAAGTCCTCATTTCTTGCTATTAATCGGATTTTTAACCTTTCCAACAGTAAAAACGACAAACTTTCCTCTTTTAATAAATGATCACAGAACTCAACAAAACACACACCCTTCAAATACCTAATTACATCAAACTAAACGAATTCCAGCTATATATTATCACCAAACCATGTCAAATCCCATAAAATCGGTCCGAGGGTGCAGAGTCAACTCATAAATAAAGCAACGAATCCAATCTAGAAGAACGAACCATAAGCATAAAGCAACAAAATCTCAAATTTTTCATATTGCAGCTGAGAATTCCATTATCCCATTAGGTCCACAGAAAGAAAGGGGCAAGAACAGATCCAGATAAGTAACATTTGAATCCATAAATCGAAACTGGAAACGGTTAAGATACTCACCACTTGCTTCAATTTTGATTAAGAAACGAGGAGAGATTCTTCTCTTCCTCGAGAGCCAAGAAGCACTGGAGATGGAAAAGATTACAGGAGAAAATAGCAAAGAGACAGAGAAAAAGGGGAGTTTTTTTTTTTTTTTTTCCTTCTTTTCTTCTTTTTTTCAGGAGGAGGAGGAGGTTTGGAGCTTCGAGTGGGACGCAACGAAGGTGGGGAGAAGATCGAAGGCAGGGAGGAGGGAAGGCGATTAGCTCACCCGCTGATGTCCAGTGAATTTTAAACAGGAAAATACTAAAGGGACCTCATCTTTCACCCAAAGAATCATGTCTGACGTGGCCATCAATCACGGAGTTCTCCTCGTGCATCTCACCATTTCTCGACTGCCATGTCATACCGGTTTTCCGTGCGATTAGTGAAGGGTGACGTAGTACTACTCGAGGGCTTTTTGGTGCAATCGGGAGTCAAACAGAAGGCGAACGCTGGAATGGAAACCTCATCTTCACACCAGATCGATGACACGTGTTCTATTGAAAAATTTTGGTAGCTCTTGCAGGAAATGAGATGCAATGCGCTGAGCACACGGACTGGCTGTTGGAGGGTATTATTAATTATTAGAGGATAGCATGCGACCGCCGTCAGCCTTGCCGTTAAATCCAAGTTTAATTTAAATAATTTCAGCTCATCAAGTTGGATAGGACTGGTTTTTCATCAAGTTTAATTGAGAAACTGGTCAATCAAATTTATTAGTAGTCGTAATCATACGCAGCGGCCGAAAGAAGAGGGAACGAGTTATACACCCTCTTGAAAGAGCCATATATTGCTCTATCATTTTGTTTTACTTAAACTATAGGTTTATTAACATGTGATTATATAAATTTTTATTAGATAGTTAGTATAAGCTGTATTTTATCATATTATTGGTATTATATATTAGAGAATTTAAACATTTTTTTATTAAGAAATTTTTTAAAATTTGAAAGGCCTGAACATAGCTCCATCTTAGGTCACATGCTCACAAGAATGGATCTTTTATCGCATATAGTTTGTATTACAGGATGCTGTATATTTCTGAATGAATGCTATAGAAGAATTATGACTATATTTAAAAGATAATAAAAAATTATTAATGTTTCATATAGACATGAATTATGAATGAGTAATAAACATTTACATCTAAAATAGGACACGTGGCGCGAATATAAATATGAATAATATTCTGCTTTAAAAAGCTACCGACCGCGGAGGGCCCGTGTTTCGGATGGAACGTGTCGTGCGGAGTGGGATAAGAGATTGGCATGGGCATGTGGCACGAGGATTTTTTGATGTAAAATATTTGTTCAGCGCAATAATGTACCAGCTGCGGTGGGGAGGGCCATTTTCTTGTCGCTGTTGGATGCACGATTCCTTCCATATTGGGTCTGTATTTTTCTTTTCTTTTGTCCTTGATGTGCCAGGCGAAATGACCCGGGTGGGCGGGTTGATCACACAACAACAGCGCTGGGTGGGGAGCTTCCGTTTGCACCGCAAAAATTACTCAATACATTTCTTAAATTTTTTAAAAAATTTAATTTTTAAATTACACTTAAAATTTTCATCCTCTTCTTTCTCGTTCGCTTTGACAACCCTTTCGGACTTTTTCCTTCTTTCCCATTCGTTTCAACAGGCATCCCCCTTCCTCATTCGTTCCAACAGGCTCCCTTCCCTCCCCCTAATTCGCTTTGACAGCGACTTCCTTCTCTTCTCCGTTTACTTCGATGGATCCCTCAGTTCACTTCGACAGCACCTTTTCGCTCGGCTTCCTTCTCTTTTCTTATTCGCTCCGGCACCCCTCCTTCCCGCCCTTCAAGCATTGAGGCAAGAAAAAGTAGGAAAGGAGGGTCGATGCCCCAAAGAGGAGCCGCCAGAGCGAACGAGGAAGAGAGAGAAGCCAGGGGCCCACCAAAGTGAATGGGGGAGGGGAAGAAGCCGAGGAGAGGGGGGCTGCTGAAACGAAGCGTACGAGGAGGGAGGGGGGGAAGAGGGTTTTAAAGGTAGTTTAGGAATTAAATTTTTAAAAAAAATTGTTGAGCAATTTTTGCAGTGTAAATAGAAGCTCTCAACCTTTGCCTCCTTCCTCAAACGAAAGAATTTTATTTGAAAGCTTACGTTGATTATCTTTCTATTTGCTCTATGCTCTTTGAGAGAAGATTATTCATCTAAAGTATTTATCCAGTGTATAGCCAGAAAAGAAAATTACTATTCATGCCATCTTTAATTACCCCAAAGCAAGACAGATCTGACAGATGATAAGATACTGTCACGCCCCAGACCCAAAATTTGAGCTAGGGTGACAACCCGCCGCATGCCAGACAAGCAAGGTGTCTTGAACTTATCACATAAATCAATATAAAGCAAATTCCATATCCATGATTTGTTACAAACCAGAATTATCAGTCTTGGGCTATCTGCCCTACAAATCAATCTAAACTAAATCAAAATGATAAAACTAAGTCTTCTTAATGGAAAACTCCTTCTATCTCATTATCCATCTTCATTCCTGAGGCTCTGAAAAACATTATAAGAATTTTATGAGCTCACACTCAATAAGTAAGCCTAATATAATTTCAAAATTTCATTTATCAGGCTATCATTAGGTTCATGTCATCAGATCAATTAGCTTAATTCAATAACAATTACATTGTTTATACTGTCATTATTTATGTATCTCTACATTACATATCATGTGTAGCCCTCTTAAACATCCCCTAAGAGGAAGGGTCCTGGTACCAGTGTCTGTCATCTGTCATCCGTCATGTACACATCATGTGTAGCCCTCTTAAACATCCCCTAAGAGGAAGGGTTCTGGTACCAGTGTCTGTCATCTGTCATCTGTCATGTACACATCATGTGTAGCCCTCTTAAACATCCCCTAAGAGGAAGGGTTCTGGTACCAGTGTCTGTCATCTGTCATGTGATAATGTGATAATCTGTCATGTGGGAATCTGTCATGTGAGAACCGAGGTGACACATAAAGTTTTACTGTCATTATCATGATTACATATTATCATAGTAATAACATGATTTTTGCCAAATTAACATAATTACATTTAACTGTAATTTCACAGTTCAATAATTAATAAATATAATAATTGACTTACTTACCACAGTACATGAATTTCACTTGATAACCCAGCTAATTGGACTCCTGGGAACCTACATAATCATTTTCCATTATTAAATTTCTAAAATCTGAATTATAAAATAATTCCTAAATTCTACCCAAACCACTTCACGGGCCCAACTTTGGGCTTGAATATCTCTCTATGTATACACCCAAATATGGAAATAAAATTATTCCCAGAAACTAGAATAAATCCTGATTCGGGCCATATATTTATTTTATCATTCTCAGCCCGATACAAGGCCCAAAACGCTGCTCAAACTGGGCTCAGTAACGGCCCAACAAGGCCCAAACATCCCACGGCCCAGCGGCCCATTAATATATATATATATTTTTTAACCCAGCTCCTCTGTTTCAAAAGAAACAGAGGAGTCGGATGCCATGCCGGCGGCCAGGGCCGTCGCCGGCCAAATTGGAGGCGGTCCGGCCGCCGTTGGCCGGACCGTGGCCGGCCACCGCCGCGGCCAACCTCTCCCACCCTCTCTCTCTACAATTTTATCAATTTAAAGCTTTCTTTCTGATTTTTTCTTCCGCGTGTCTTCCACGGTGCCGGCGCCAATTCCGGCCAAATTGGCGTCGGTCCGGCCGCCATTGGCCGGACCAAAGCCGGACATTGCTGCAGGAGACCTTCCCTTCCTCTCTCTCTCTCTAATTTCTCTCTGATCCCTCTTTCTCTCTCACTTTTCCGCGGCTTACGGATTATGCCGGCGGCACGGCCGGCCACCATGGCCGGCCGGACCTCCACCGGACGCACGCCCGGCGCCGGTGGAAGTCTCCGACCAAGGCCCAGGCCCGGCGAGGCGGCGAGCACACCGCCGGGCCCGAACCAAGGATCGGACCGGCGGTCGTTTCTTCACAGATTCTTCTTTCTCCCTCCTCCGCCCACTTCTCTCTCTCATTATTCTCCGGCACCCCACCGAACGCCGCCCCCGGTGCCGGTGGGGTCGTCGGCCGGGGCTCAGGCCCGGCGAGGCGGCGGGCACGCTGCCGGGCCTGAACCAAGGTCACGGAGAAGAGAAGGGGAGAGCTGGGTTCTGTAACCCGGCTCCTCCTCTTCTTCGTTCCCCTTTTTTTTTTTTTAACTTTCTCTCTCTCTCAATTCTTCTCTCTCATGCATGGTTAGAGGACTTACCAGAGACAAGACGCTGGGGAAGAAGTCCGCACGAGGAGATGATGAGAAGGGGGCACCCACGTATGGTGGGGAGGAGGGTTCTACCCATCTTTTATAGGTATTGCAGAGTCCCCAAATCAAGGGACTCTGTAATTAGATATACATGAAATTTAAATATCTAAAGTCTATCATATCATCTGATCATGTGATAACTCTCACGAGCAATTAAGATATATCTGGAATTCAATTATCTGGAGTCTATCATCTAACCTCGTGATAATTCTCACGAGCAATTAAGATATACCTGAAATTTAATTATCTGGAGTCTATTATCTGACCTCGTGATAATTCTCACGAGCAATTGAGAAATCTAGGGGATTACATTCTCCCCTCCTTATAAGAATTTTGGCCTCGAAATTGATAACTTTTATTATATAAATAAAGGTTCAAATTTCTGTCCCAAGGACTAACAATCAACTAAAGTTAACAGTTTTCAATCATTAACTATTTTAAGATACAAATAGTCGTGGATACTTTTCTTTCATTTCTTCTTCCAGTTCCCAAGTAGCCTCTCTTTCAGAATGATTATTCCATTGCACCTTAACATAGGGAATAGTACGCCGTCTTAGAACTTGATCTTTGCGGTCTACTATTCGCAAAGGATGCTATTTATATGATAAATCTTTCTTCAACTGTATAGGCTCATATGCTATGACATGGCTGGGGTCAGAGATATACTTCCTCAGCATAGATATATGAAAAACATTGTGTACCCCAGATAGAATCGGAGGCAGTGCCATGCTGTAAGCAACCTCTCCAACTCTGCTCAAGATCTCAAAAGGTCCAATATAACGTGGACTCAGCTTTCCTTTAATCCCAAATCTCATCACATCTTTGGTTGGTGATACCTTTAAGAAGACATGATCCCCAACCTGAAATTCCAATTCTCTTCTTCTGACATCAGCATAACTCTTTTGCCTGCTCTGAGCTGTACGAAGACGCTCCCTGATCAAATGCACCTTATCTACTGTTTGCTGAATCAGCTCAGGGCCTAGCAACTTCCTTTCCCCCACGTCATCCCAACATATAGGAGATCTGCACCTCCTACCATACAGAGCTTCAAACGGAGCCATCTGGATGCTGGCTTGGTAACTATTATTATATGCAAACTCCACCAAAGGTAAGTGGTTATCCCAAGCTCCACCCAAGTCCATCACACAGGCTCGCAACATGTCCTCCAGAATCTGTATGGTCCTCTCTGATTGTCCATCTGACTGGGGATGATAGGCTGTACTGAAGTTTAGTTTGGTTCCCATGGCCTTATGCAGGCTCTTCCAAAACTGGGACACAAACCTAGTATCTCTATCTGATACAATAGATACCGGAACACCATGGAGTCTCACAATCTGTTCAATATACAAATTAGCCAATCTTTCACTAGAGACCCCAACTCTGAAAGGTAGGAAATGAGCTGATTTGGTTAGTCTGTCCACAATGACCCAAACTGCATCGTTGCTCTTAGGAGTCTTGGGCAGACCAGTCACAAAGTCCATTGTAATCTTTTCCCATTTCCACTGTGGAATCATTAGAGACTGAAGAGGTCCTGAGGCCTTTGATGCTCGGCTTTCACTTGCTGACACACCAAGCACTTGGCCACATACTGAGCAATCTCCCTCTTCATGCCTTTCCACCAAAAATTTTCCTTTAAATCTCTGTACATCTTAGTGCCACCTAGATGCACAGTATAGGGAGAGTAGTGAGCCTCTTTCAAAATTTCAGCCTTTAGCTCTTCACTGTTTGGCACACAAAGTCTTCCTTCAAATTTCAGGGATCCATCATCCGTTATATAAAATTCATTCTGAACTCCTGATTGTACTACTTCTTTAATCCTTTGTAGATCTGGATCTTTCATCTGAGATGACTTGATTCTGTCAACTAAGGTCGGCTGGAGTACAAGTGCTGCAATAAGTCCATCAGACTGCTGTACTCTCAGGCCAACCTCCCACTTCTCTAGATCTCTTAATACGTGAGGCTGGGAGGTAATCATAGCAACTAACTCAGAAGAGGATTTTCTGCTCAAGGCATCAGCTACTACATTGGCCTTCCCAGGATGATACTGTAGATTCAGGTCATAATCCTTCAATAGTTCCAACCACCTCCTCTGCCTTAAATTCAGCTCCTTCTGTGTAAAAATGTATTTTAAACTCTTATGATCTGTATACACATCACACGACACTCCATATAGATAATGCCGCCAAATCTTCAGAGCAAAAACCGCAGCAGCCAATTCCAGGTCATGAGTAGGATAATTTTGCTCATAAGGTTTCAGTTGTCTGGAGGCATAAGCTATCACTCTTTCATTCTGCATCAAAACACATCCCAATCCTTTTCGAGAGGCATCAGTGTATATAGTAAAGCCTTCAGATCCTGTTGGAAGAACAAGAATGGGAGCTGACACCAGGCGCTGCTTTAACTCCTGGAAACTTTCCTCACACTCCACTGTCCAATCAAACTTCACTCGCTTTTGGGTCAAGCGAGTTAGGGGTAGAGCAATGCGAGAAAAATTCTCCACAAATTTTCGGTAATATCCGGCTAATCCCAAGAAGCTTCTGATTTCTGCCACATTGGTAGGTCGGCTCCAGTTAGTGATAGCTTCAATCTTTTTCGGGTCCACAGATACACCATCTTTAGAGATTATATGACCCAAGAAAGCTACTTGATCCAACCAAAATTCACACTTCTTCAGCTTGGCATAAAGCTTCTTCTCTTGCAGAATCTGTAGCACAATTCTCAGGTGGTCCTCATGCTCCTTATGGCTCTTGGAATATATCAGAATATCATCAATGAAAACCACCACAAACTGATCCAGATATGGTTTAAAAATTCTGTTCATTAAGTCCATGAATGCTGCTGGGGCATTAGTTAACCCAAACGGCATCGCTAAGAACTCATAGTGGCCATATCTGGTTCTAAATGCGGTCTTTGGTACATCCCCTTCTTTGACTTTAAGCTGATGGTACCCGGACCTAAGATCAATCTTTGAGAATATCCGGGCTCCTTGAAGTTGATCAAACAAGTCGTCAATCCTTGCAGAGGATACTTATTTCGCACTGTTACTTTATTGATTCCCCGGTAATCAATGCAGAGTCGAAGACTGCCATCCTTCTTCTTAACAAATAGGACTGGAGCACCCCAAGGAGAAGCACTGGGTCTAATAAATCCTCGATCTAAGAGCTCTTGTAGTTGATTCTTCAGTTCTTTTAGCTCAGCCGGGGCCATACGGTAAGGGGCCTTTGATATAGGCCCAGTTCCAGGAACTATATCAATAGAGAACTCGACTTCCCGATCAGGAGGTAAATTAGTCAAATCCTCAGGGAAGACATCTGGGAATTCTTGAGCTATGGGAATATCCTCCAACTTGGTCTCTTCTTGTTGAAGGTCCTTGACTATAGCAAGAAATCCTTGACCACCACTCATCAAATGCTTTCCAGCCTGCATCGCTGATATGAACACTGAGGCTAGGTGATTATGACCACCAATAAAACTGAACTCAGGCTGAGCGAACTAAGCCTGCAGAATCTGGTGCTGCAAGTCCTGCATTGAATGCGCCATATCCGAGAGAACATGAAGCATCTCGGTCTGGAGTTGATGCTGATCAGTCCCAACTGCATTGGCAGGGGCAGCAGCTACAGTGGCTTCTAGATCTCCCGGTTGGCAAGCATTACCAACCTGGGAATTCTCATTATTTTGTCGACTTCTAGTGCGACTTGTCATTCTTATCTCCTGATAAATTAGTTGTAATTAATATCACTGTAAACATTAATTGTTAGGCTTTCAAAGCATAATTTCTGAGATTCTTTTAAATTTATAATTTGTCTCTATGTCACTCTAGTGTTTTGCCTAAAGTGTCATTATGTATATGTCCCTACTGTCATAACCAAGCTCTGATACCACTAAAGCTGTTACGCCCCAGACCCAAAAATTTGAGCTAGGGTGACAACCCACCGCATGCCAGACATGCAAGGCGTCTTGAACTTATCACATAAATCAATATAAAGCAAATTCCATATCCATGATTTGTTACAAACCAGAATTATCAGTCTTGGGCTATCTGCCCTACAAATCAATCTGAACTAAATCAAAATGATAAAACTAAGTCTTCTTAATGGAAAACTCCTTCTATCTTAATTATCCATCTTCATTCCTGAGGCTCTGAAAAACATTATGAGAATTTTATGAGCTCACACTCAATAAGTAAGCCTAATATAATTTCAAAATTTCATTTATCAGGCTATCATTAGGTTCATGTCATCAGATCAATTAGCTTAATTCAATAACAATTACATTGTTTATACTGTCATTATTATGTATCTCTACATTACATATCATGTGTAGCCCTCTTAAACATCCCCTAAGAGGAAGGGTCCTGGTACCAGTGTCTGTCATCTGTCATCCGTCATGTACACATCATGTGTAGCCCTCTTAAAATCCCCTAAGAGGAGGGTTCTGGTACCAGTGTCTGTCATCTGTCATGTACACATCATGTGTAGCCCTCTTAAACATCCCTAAGAGGAAGGGTTCTGGTACCAGTGTCTGTCATCTGTCATGTGATAATGTGATAATCTGTCATGTGGGAATCTGTCATGTGAGAACCGAGGTGACACATAAGTTTTACTGTCATTATCATGATTACATATTATCATAGTAATAACATGATTTTTGCCAAATTAACATAATTACATTTAACTGTAATTTCACAGTTCAATAATTAATAAAATATAATAATTAACTTACTTACCACAGTACACGAATTTCACTTGATAACCCAGCTAATTGGACTCCTGGGAACCTACATAATCATTTCCATTATTAAATTTCTAAAATGAATTATAAAATAATTCCTAAATTCTACCCAAACCACTTCACGGGCCCAACTTTGGGCTTGAATATCTCTCTATGTATACACCCAAATATGGAAATAAAATTATTCCCAGAAACTAGAATAAATCCTGATTTGGGCCATATATTTATTTTATCATTCTCGACCCGATACAAGGCCCAAAACGCTGCTCAAACTGGGCTCAGTAACGGCCCAACAAGGCCCAAACATCCAACGGCCCACGGCCCATTAATAATAATTTTTTTTTTTTAACCCAGCTCCTCTGTTTCAAAAGAAACAGAGGAGTCGGATGCCATGCCGGCGGCCAGGGCCGCCCGGCCAAATTGGAGGCGGTCCGGCCGCCGTTGGCCGGACCGTGGCCGGCCGCCGCCGCGGCCAACCTCTCCCACCCTCTCTCTCTACAATTTTATCAATTTAAAGCTTTCTTTCTGATTTTTTCTTCCGCGTGTCTTCCACGGTGCCGGCGCCAATTCCGGCCAAATTGGCGTCGGTCCGGCCGCCATTGGCCGGACCAAAGCCGGACATTGCTGCAGGAGACCTTCCTTCCTCTCTCTCTCTCTAATTCTCTCTGATCCCTCTCTTCTCTCTCACTTTTCCGTGGCTTACGGATTACGCCGGCAGCACGGCCGGCCACCATGGCCGGCCGGACCTCCACCGGACGCACGCCCGGCGCCGGTGGAAGTCTCCGACCAAGGCCCAGGCCCGGCGAGGCGGCGAGCACACCGCCGGGCCCGAACCAAGGATCGGACCGGCGGTCGTTTCTTCACAGATTCTTCTTTCTCCCTCCTCCGCCCACTTTCTCTCTCATTATTCTCCGGCACCCCACCGGACGCCGCCCCCGGTGCCGGTGGGGTCGTCGGCCGGGGCTCAGGCCCGGCGAGGCGGCGGGCACGCCGCCGGGCCTGAACCAAGGTCACGGAGAAGAGAAGGGGAGAGCTGGGTTCTGTAACCCGGCTCCTCCCTCTTCTTCGTTCCCCTTTTTTTTTTTTTTTAACTTTCTCTCTCTCAATTCTTCTCTCTCATGCATGGTTAGAGGACTTACCAGAGACAAGACGCTGGGAAAGAAGTCCGCACGAGGAGATGATGAGAAGGGGGCACCCACGTATGGTGGGGAGGAGGGTTCTACCCATCTTTTATAGGTATTGCAGAGTCCCCAAATCAAGGGACTCTGTAATTAGATATACATGAAATTTAAATATCTAAAGTCTATCATATCATCTGATCATGTGATAACTCTCACGAGCAATTAAGATATATCTGGAATTCAATTATCTGGAGTCTATCATCTAACCTCGTGATAATTCTCACGAGCAATTAAGATATACCTGAAATTTAATTATCTGGAGTCTATTATCTGACCTCGTGATAATTCTCACGAGCAATTGAGAAATCTAGGGGATTACAGATACCATCTCAGAAAAGGAGTACAAGCTTTTCGCAAACCTTTTTCCTATATGATATCCGGAGGAGCAACCAACAGCAGGGCACCATTTGGGCGGCCATAGTCTATCAGATCTAATTATCGTGGAATCAGCTTATCTTCAATGATGATAGTGTCTCCTTCCACAAGATTATGAGGAAAGCCTTATCTTTATATTCTGAATACACTCTCCACTGCACTGCTCATGATTCTAACAGCTCTGGCCACTGGAATCCCTCTGCTGCTTCGGCATTTATTATTCGTGGGATCGATGGAGCAATGTTGGCGGCGGGGGAATTGGCCTTCTAAACTCCTCTATTCCTTTGTCTGAGCTTCATGCAGCTTCGGCTGGTATTTCCTATACTACTCGGATCTTTCATGCTCATAGTTTCTTTATTGAAGGGGACCCTTTTACTGTCATCCGATGGCTCTAACAGGACTGCTATAATTATGTTCCTATCAACCCTATGCTCCATAACATCTGGTCTACCCTGCGGGAGGTGCATAAATTTTAGATCCGTCATGTCTATCGAAAAATCAAACTCTGTGGCTGACTGGGTGGCAACTCGTATGACCTATCATTATGAGGTTTGGTTTTGGAAACAGGAAGGCCCATATCCTATTGTACTTAAATGAATTCTATTTTCTAACTCATCTGGTAATGTAATCATCCGTCTGTACCAAAAAAAAAAATTTATGCATCACACGCATATTTTACTCATATTATACTTAATCGTAACATTATACATAATAATTAATTATATATAAAATTATATATTTTAAAAATATTTTTTATTTTTTATATATCATTTGCGTAATTCGTATGCCTATGCACCACACTATGCATATGCTTATGCACCACACTCGATGCAGAGGACTTTTTCCTCCCTCAAAACATACCAACCTAATGTGGTCTGAAAATTAATACAACCAACTTACATTATTTTCTTAGGTTGCAAGCTATTATGAACATTTAAGTGAGGAATTTATCAAGACAGTATTGCATATGCTGTGGGGAAAAATATTACAAGGAAAATTGGCTCATTTTCACTGACAATATTCAATGGTTCATATGCACCACTCATCAAGGGCCTCCAGAATTAGATCCAAAATTCTCATAATTGGATATTATGTTACCTTTTAGTCATCTATTAAAATATGGCATGCATGCTAGATAATTATTAAATTTTATATGTCACTCTTTATTCTGGTACAGGAACATTAAAATTTTTGCATTTACAGTAATAATAAAGATTCATTTGGTTCGTAGGACTAACTTTTGTTAGAATTAAAATTATTAATTTTAATTCCAAATATTTATTTTTAAGAAATTTAAATTTAATTTTGATTTCACTTGAAAATTATACAAGGATTTGAAATCCAAACCTTTCATCTAAGATTCCAATTGCATTCGAGCCATTTTAAAAAATATATATATAATATCTCTTCTATAATTCAACAATGCATTTTTTTCTCTCATTATTTTCTCAGCGATGCCTTCTTCTTTCTCTTCTTGCTTAATGCTCTTTCTCCTCCAAACAGACGAAAGCTATATTACCAACAAAACTGAGCCAACCTCATGTCTAGCCACACCTTATTGTGATTAGATTTATATAGTATTTCAATAAATTAGTTTTTTTTTTTCATAATTAGTTTAATTTGATAGGTATACTCTATAAGTTTTAGTACATTTTTGATATATTTTTTTGAAATTTGATCTATTAAATTTTTTGATTTTGATTTAATTTTTCTATGCGGTTCGAAAGAACAGACAGAATTAATAAATTCTTTCTTCGATTTTAGTGAAATTTAACTTCACCTCTGATTTTGATGTCAAATTAAATATGGATCAAAACATCCTATAACAATAAGCCATGTATGGTTACGCCAGAACTTCGTTGCATGTGAATGGATATCCAACGTTACGGAAAAGATTTTGTACATCGCCCCCGGTGCAGCAAGGCCTACGTGAGCTGCACTGCCTCTTCTGATTGGTCCACATGGCTCCTACGTGGATGATCTGTCGGGCGGTATGGCTCTACTTTGATGTTATGTTCTGAACGTGATGGTCATTTAAAGCAGTTCACTTTTTTTTAAAATTAGTGTGCGGACGAAAATGCCCTTTTCCTCCATCCTAGCGCCATTTTATGTTGTATTTCATCTGTGCAAGAAGAACTCTCTTTCTTCCCCGGTCGAAAGAAAATATTTCAGCTTCGAGGCTGAAAAACCTGGTTACTGGAGTCATTGTACAAAAACTTCTGAAGGAAATGTCATCCGCAGCACAAAGTAAAAAGTCTTTCTTCCCACTTCTTTCTAAAGCTCTTTTATTACACCAATTGTTTTTTCTGTTTAGAGTTAGTTAATGCGTGACCAAACCGTTTAATGCGCAGGTAACTTCCTTAGAACAAAATAGTTATGACATTCTGGGAGTCATAACTCTTTTAATGCTACCCTTTCCCTCCATCCTAGCGCCAATTTATGTTGGATTTCATCTCTACAAGATGAACTCTTTCTTCCCCTCCCTCGCTCTGAGAGTCCGGATGCTAAGGAATCAGTTGAGCACGAACCTACGCCCTCGCTTTGAAAGTCCGATCGACAGGAAATATTTCAGCTTTGAGGCTGAAAAACCTGGCTACTGGAGTCTACTGGAGTCTTCAAATATAAAAGTTTATCCAATGAGTTTTTTCTTGCCAAAACATCACGTAGATGTTCGCTTCTCTCTCTGAATTCGGCCAGGTAGGGTGTCGCGGGGATTCTCTCTGTTTTCCTGTCATTACTTTCGAAGATCAAATGGGAGTCTCGAGAAACATGACTAGCATTCCCAAGCAGATGGAGGAAAAAATGAGCCTTTTAAAAGAAATTGACAAAGAGATAACGAAGGCAGATGAGGCCCATCTTACAGACCTGGCCGAATTCAGAGAGACAAGCGAACGTCTACGTGAGGTTTTGGCAAGGAAAAACTCATTGATAAACTTTTATATTTGAAGACTCCAGTAGACTCCAGTAGCCAGGTTTTTCAGCCTCGAAGCTGAAATATTTCCTGTCAACCGGAGTTTCAGAGCGAGGGTGTAGGTTCGTGCTCAACTGAATTTCATCTGTGCAAGAAGAACTCTCTTTCTTCCCCCCCTCGCTCTGAGAGTCCGGATGCTGCCCTTTCCCTCCATCCTAGCGCCAATTTATATTGGATTTCATCTCTGCAAGAAGAACTCTTTCTTCCCCTCCCTCGCTCTGAAAGTCCGGATGCTAAGGAATCCCTGCGACACCCTACTTCAAATTCGACCGAAAATCCTTCGCGACACCCCAGTGGAAAGTTCACGACACCCTAGCTTTAAGGCGACGACACCCGTCATTAGAACTGACCACGAAGAGAATCCCTGTGACACCCTAGTTCTAATTCGGCCGAAAATCAATTGCGACACCCCAGTTGAAATCTCACGACACCCTAGCTCTAAGGAGACGACACCCATGCTTAAAACTGACCACGGAGAGAATCCCAGCGACATCCTAGTTCGAATTCGGCCGTAAATCCTTCGCGACACCCTAGTTGAAATCCCACGACACCCTAACTTTAGGGCGATGACACCCGTGCTTACAAATGACCACATAGAGAGTCCCCGGCGACACCCTAGTTGAATTCGGCCGTAAATCCTTCGCGACACCCCAGTCGAAATATCACGACACCCTAGCTTTAAGGCAACGACACCCGTCGTTAGAACTGACCACGGAGAGAATCCCCGCGACACCCTAGTTCTAATTCGGCCGAAAATCAATCGCGACACCCCAGTTAAAATCTCACGACACCCTAGCTCTAAGGAGATGACACCCGTGCTTAAAACTGACCACAGAGATAATCCTAGCGACACCCTAGTTCAAATTCGACCGTAAATCCTTCGCGACACCCCAGTTGAAATCCCACGACACCCTAGCTTTAGGGCGACGATACCGTGCTTACAAATGACCACATAGAGAGTCCTCGACGACACCCTAGTCAAATTCGGCCGTTAATCCTTCGCGACACCCTAGTCGAAATATCACGACACCCTAGCTTTAAGGCAATGACACCCGTCGTTAGAACTGACCACGGAGAGAATCCCCGCGACACCCTAGTTCTAATTCGGCCGAAAATCAATCGCGACACCCCAGTTGAAATCTCACGACACCCTAGCTCTAAGGAGACGACACCCGTGCTTAAAACTGACCACAGAGATAATCCCAGTGACACCCTAGTTCTAATTCGGCCGTAAATCCTTCGCGACACCCCAGTTGAAATCCCACGACACCCTAGCTTTAGGGCGACGACACCCGTGCTTACAAATGACCACATAGAGAGTCCCCGGCGACACCCTAGTCGAATTCGGCCGTAAATCCTTCGCGACACCCCAGTTGAAATATCACGACACCCTAGCTTTAAGACAACGACACCCATCGTTAGAACTGACCACGGAGAGAATCCCCGCGACACCCTAGTTCTAATTCGGTCGAAAATCAATCGCGACACCCCAGTTGAAATCTCACGACACCCTAGCTCTAAGGAGACAACACCCGTGCTTAAAACTGACCACGGAGATAATCCCAGCGACACCCTAGTCGAATTCGGCCGTAAATCCTTCGCGACACCCCAGTTGAAATCCCACGACACCCTAGCTTTAGGGCGACGACACCCGTGCTTACAAATGACCACATAGAGAGTCCCCGGTGACACCCTAGTCGAATTCGGCCGTTAATCCTTCGCGACACCCCAGTCGAAATATCACGACACCCTAGCTTTAAGGCAACGACACCCGTCGTTAGAACTGACCACGGAGAGAATCCCCGTGACACCCTAGTTCAACATCGGCCGTAAATCCTTCGCGACACCCCAGTTGAAATCTCACAACACCCTAGCTTTAAGGCGACGACACCCATGCTTGAACAAGGCGGGAATTTGACGTCACCCTAGTACTAATTCGACGACACCCTAGTAACTCAGCCATGCCATCTTTCCGAGAAAAGTTGCAAAACATGGGCAGTTCCTATGGGTTTGCGGGTCTCTGTGATGTGATCGTGGCGATCCGGGTGTCCTTTCGTATTTCTCTGAGGTCGGCATAAACCCTAGAAAAAGCACTCATTCGTCTGTTGCTCGAGAAGCCATCCTTTTGCTCAAGAAGCCATCCTTCGTCTCTTGCTCGAGAAGCCACTGGTCTCCTTTTCCCTCCTAAATTTGTCCCATAGTTCATTCTTCCATATACTTCATTCATGGAGATGAGTGCTTTCGTATATGGACGAAGACCGCGAACAAAGAAGAAGCAGACGGAGAAAATGGCGGAACAATGCAAGGACATGGTTCTTCGTTCGAATGAGGATGCGGCTCCTTCAGGTATGTTTATCACTATATTAAATATTATGACGTCCTCTCTTAAAATTTCATGACAAGTATGTCTTCTGTCTTACCCCCTGTTTCAGTTGACAATAAAATTGTTCCAGTCCCCCCAGTGAAGGCTTCCCAGCTGTTTAAGAATAGCTGTAGGCCGGCCGTATACGTTCAGAAGGTTTGGAGGATGGGGTTCTCTAGACGGCATACAAAACTGATTCGAAGGATCCATTTGGTGCCTTCGTCGACATGCAGACGTTCACAGTCGACGGGCGACTGCTAGCAGACATCATAAGATGTCACAATGGAGGCGACGAGTTCATGTTTTGCGGAAAGCCAGTTCTATTCAGTGCCGACGAAGTCGCACTCATTCTGGGACTTCCAGCTCATGGGAAGAAGATCGACACGTCCAGCCAAATGTTCAACGGAAGGTTGTTCAGACGGTTTGGCCAGGGTTTAGATCTTCGCCAAGAAGGTTTGGAGAAGTTGATATTTCAACTCCGATCATCTAAAGTACAGGAGGATGTCGAGGACACCGTCCGACTTTGGATCGCATACATGTTGGCCATTTTTGGCTCCAAAGTCTAATCAGAGATGTCCACGGTATCTCATCCAGCACTTGGATGACTTAAGTCAACTGGGTAGCATCGACTGGGCTTCGGCACTGAAGGAGTTGATTGTTCTGGCTCTCCCAGAAATAGCTGCTTGCTTGCGTTTCGAGGAGCCGGTGCACTCAAAGAATGCAAAAAAAGTTAGGAGGCAGCCTACCCTGTTCGGATGCTCGGCAGCACTGGTGGTAAGGATTATTGAGACACATAATTAGTGTTGTGAGTAAATTTTTTTGTAATATTACATTATTTAATATCCAAAAAATATCATGTTCAGGCGTGGTTCCTCGAGCATACATCAATGCGAGAACCAGCATACCCTGATAAACGGCCCCGGCTGTTGAAGTGGTATGACCACCAAATGAAGATCCAATCGGTTCGGGTTGCCGACTTGCAGCCTCACGACTTGGTAAGCTAGTTCATTGCTCCATTGCTCTGACCATTTTTTTCAACTTAATGCGTCAATATGTTCACTTAATATTAATTTGTTATCATCTTGCGTTGCAGATGGAGGGAGCTACTGTACCATTGCCAGAAGAGCGCTGGCTTCTCCCTCAGCAGAATGTAGCATCCCCCCTCAACCAACAGATACCTGCGCCCCTCAACCAACGGATAGCTGCGCAGGATGTGCCGAGTTGAGGACTGAATTGGAGTGCGTTAAGGATCAACTCGAATGTCAGGCACAGGCTGTCCATTGCTGAGAGCCTCCTCAATTCACTGCTCAGAAAGGAAAGTAATGCAATAAATGAGGAGGACAAGGGAGACGAGAAAATAGAGAAGGTGCATTCCCTGGAGTTGGTCCTCCGCGAGCCTGGTAATGGAAATAGTGAGGAGAAGAAGATGGAGGAGGACCATTCATCCGAGTATCCAATTGAGATAGGGAATGCAAAAGCAGAGGAGAGATTGGAGGGGGATTCATTGGCTGATAAAACAGAGCATGGGAATGAAAATAAAGATGAGTCCATATCCGATAATAAACTTGGCACCCCTGCGCCAAAGGATGATAATATGGACATAGAAATAATTGGAGTGCCTTCGCTTGTTAGGAGGGTTAAAAAAGAGCCGATGAAATGTAAGGCATCCACGGTCATCAGAGAATGTTATGAGACAACCCGTCCTAAAAAGTCGGTGAAGACAGTGGGCACGTCAAAGCCCAACACAACGGTCGAAGATGACCAAATTATTATTCAAAATTTTTTGAGCGAGCGACAAACCGACGAGATCGTCTACACAAATATGTTTTCTGGCGTTGTAACAAGAAAAAATCTTCAAGATCTCATTAACAATGAAATGATAATAGATGATGTAAGTATATCAAGGAACCTGTTCTAGTTGTTGATTTTAGAATTATATTAATCGGTTTACATTGCATTGGCAGATAATTAATTGCGGCCAGAGTTTTTGATGCAACTGGACAGAGCATCCTGACCGATACCATAAGTGCATATTTGCATCAGTTTTCGTATCTGCTCTGTGTCTGACTTCCTCATCACCTGCTCATGAACTTGTTGGAACATCATGGGCTGCGATATTTGACAATGTATCGGATGAAGATAAGGCCCAATTCCGGTTTCTTTTCACCATAATAAACTCTGATAACTCGTACTGGCATTTGGTTGCTGTCGACATGGAAAGAAAGGTGTTCATGCACCTGAATTCATTGAAACACAACCTGAAGTACAAGGCCAATGCAAGGAAATGGCATACAATTCTAGGCCACATATTCCATATCTACTGCGATAAGAAGGAAGCGATGGATTGGCCGATGGAAGATATTTCGGATTGCCCAAGCCAACCGACCGGATCGCTGGATTGCGGCCTATACTGTCTGAGATACATGGAATGTCTTGCTCGATGGGACAATCCTGATATGAAGATGGATTTCATGGATGAGGAAGTCAGAGATTACCGGCAACACTTAGCTGCGACGATATTGAGAGAGGGCCTGAACAAAAAGATTAGCGACATTGTCGAAAAATGTTCTTAATTTTTTTATTCTTCTTTGAATGAAAATTGAATGTAATTTATTCATATTAACACTGATTAATATTTAATGCAAATGCATAAATTTTATATTGCGAGTAGGGGTGTTCTCGATGTATTCATATGTTTGCCTTCGTATGTTTCTACCTTTCGGGTGTCGCCGCGCAAGAGCTAGGGAGTCGTTAGCCAAGAGCTGGGGTGTCGTCGCTCTAAAATCTTCGGTGTCGATTCGTGAGTACTGGGATGTCGTAGGTTTCCGCCTTTCGGATGTTGTCGCGCAAGAGCTAGGGTGTCGTTAGCCAAGAGCTAGGGTGTCGTTGCGCTAAAATCTTCGGTGTCGGTTCGCGAGTACTGGGATGTCTCGTAGGTTTCCGCCTTTCGAGTGTCGCCGCGCAAGAGCTAGGGAGTCGTTAGCCAAGAGCTGGGGTGTCATCACGCTAAAACGTATATACATCATCTACTGAATTGAATTCCATCCCAGTTTGAGGAACTACAATATCATCCACTGCATTTGGAGCGACAGGTGAAGGTGCATGGCCGGGAGTGTTATCGATTTCTTTCCGATCTACAATTTCAGCATCAACTGTGAAAATATAGGCACGCAGTCATGAACAATGATATCCATAGATTTAGTTGTCAATATATGCTGACAAAGGATTAGGATTTAGGACACGAAGGTTAAAACAATACGACACCCCAGTTATCATCTCACAACATCCTAGCTTTAAGGCGACGACACCCGTGGGTACACTGTTAATGCACGAGTGTCGTCGCCTTAAAGCTAGGGTGTCGTGAGCTTTCAACAGGGGTATCTCGAAGGAGTTTCGGCCGAAATCCAATTCTCCCTGGGGTGTCGCGGGGATTGTCCGCGCGGTCAGTTCTAAGCATGGGTGTCGTCGCCTTAAAGCTAAGGTGTCGTGAGCTTTCAATAGGGGTGTCTCGAAGGAGTTTCAGCCAAAATCCAATTCTCCTGGGGTGTCACGGGGATTCTCTCCGTGGTTAGTTCTAAGCACGTGTGTCGTAGCATTGGTGCTAGGGTGTCATTAGATTTCAACTGGGGTGTCACGAAGGAGTTTCGGCCGAATTCGACAAGGGGTGTCGCGGGGGTTCTCTCCGTGATCAGCTCTAAGCACGGGTGTCGTCGCCTTAAAGCTAGGGTGTCGTGAGCTTTCAACAGGGGTGTCTCGAAGGAGTTTCGGCTGAAATCCAATTCTCCCTGGGGTGTCGCGGGGATTCTCCGCCCGGTCAGTTCTAAGCACGGGTGTCGTAGCATTGATGCTAGGGTGTCATTAGATTTCAACTGGGGTGTCACGAAGGAGTTTCGGCCGAATTCGACAAGGGGTGTCGCGGGGGTTCTCTCCGTGATCAGCTCTAAGCACGGGTGTCGTCGCCTTAAAGCTAGGGTGTCGTGAGCTTTCAACAGGGGTGTCTCGAAGGTGTTTCGGCCGAAATCCAATTCTTCCTGGGGTGTCGCGGGGATTGTCGCGCGGTCAGTTCTAAGCATGGGTGTCGTAACATTGGTGCTAGGGTGTCATTAGATTTCAACTGGGGTGTCACGAAGGAGTTTCGGCCGAAATCCAAATCATCCTTGGGTGTCGTGAGGTTTTCTCTTGGGACGACGTAAAACTTACTACGGTAACCGGGTATTTGGCTTCCTGAAACTCTCTTCTGTTCCCCATCCCTCGAAACTCAACGAGTGGGGGGGGCTCATCGATTCGATTCCTGTGAACCGCCCACTGAGATGGTGGTGTGTGGCAATCGAAACACCCGCCAGGAGTACCTTAAATATGGATGGGAGAATGCCATCGTTAATCACCTTTTCAGCTGATCTTCCAAACTTTTTTGATACTGAGATGGCTTCTAGAGGCGAGGGGCGATCTACTGGCACCCATGGGAGCCACCGCACAACGGTCACCGTCGATGCGGAGGTCTTTGCGGAGTCGCTCGCAATCAGTGAGCGACTCAACAGGGCGGCCGAGCAATACATGGTCGTTTCAATGAGAAAGATCGAGGTCCTGCTTCGGGCCAACAGCCGGCTGGAGTCGCAAGTAGAGTCCCTCCAGCGCCAGATCGCCAAGGCAACGACCGAAGCAGATGACAAGCCCCAGTGAGGGCTCATGTACTTTTTTCTTTTCTTTTCTGATGAATAAAAATAAATTTTAGTAACTTGGGTGTCGCGGGCCTTCTCGCCGTGTTCAGTTATAAGCACGGATGTCGTCAGATGAGAGCTAGGGTGTCGTGAATTTTCAACTGGGGTGTCGCGAACGACGACAGCACTGACTCAAGCTGTTAATGACACCCCAGTTCTCATCTTAAGATACCCTAGCTTTTAGGCGACGACACCGATGACGTGACTGTTAAAGCGGGGTGTCGCGGGGATTGTTCTCCATACGGGGTGTCGCGGGCCTGCTCTCCAGCGTCGTTTATAAGCACGACACACCCTTTATAGCATTTAAAGACACCCCATAGAACAAGCTACGACACCCCGTAAAGCAACATACGAAGATCGCAAAGGTTATAAGCATGGGTGTCGTAGCGTTGTAACTACGGTATCGCGAGGCTTTTCTCCAGCATTCGTTTGGAGCACAGGTGTCCTAGGCTTGTAACTATGGTGTCTTAACAATATATCAGGGGTGTCATAGCTTTAACGACGACACTAGAGCTATATGGACAGGAAATAACGGGGAATATAGGCCAAACCACTCTGACGATACCCCAGTTCATGAGGTATAACATCCTAGTTAAAAGAGTATGACATTCGTGCTTACAAAACAGTAAACTCTAAACAGTTATGATTCCTAGAATGTCATAACTATTTTGTTCTAAGGAAGTTACCCGCGCATTAAACGGTTTGGTCACGCATTAACTAACTCTAACTAGAAAAAACGGTTGGTGTAATAAAGGAGCTTTAGAAAGAAGTGGAAAGAAAGACTTTTTACTTTGTGCTGTGGATGACATTTCCTCTAGAAGTTTTTGTACAAAGACTCCAATAGCCAGGTTTTCCAGCCTCGAAGCTGAAATATTTTCTTTCGACCGGGGAAGAAAGAGAGTTCTTCTTGCACAGATGAAATACAACGTAAAATGACGCTAGGATGGAGGGAAAGGGCATTTTCGTTTGCACGCTAATTTAAAAAAAAGCGAACTGCTTTAAATGGCCGTCACGTTCAGAACGTAATATCAAAGCAGAGCCATACCGTCCGGCAGGTTATCCACGTAGGAGCTATGTGGATCAATCAGAAGAGATGATGCAGCCCATGTAGACCTTGCTGCATCGGGGGCGATGTACAAAGCCTTTTTCCCAACGTTACTTAGGGGAAGTTTTGGCCACGGTCTGATTCTAAGTGAGTTCTTGCTACGGAAAGGTGTAATTAACTCACATCACTTTAGCTCGATTTCTCTTCAATCATTTTTTTTTTTTCAGATTACTTTAGGTCACTTCCAAAAATATTCAAATGATTTATGGGTAACCAAATGTACCCTATAATATGAGTCAGAGAGAATAATTCTACAGCTCTACAAGAATCGAATAGTTGTGCGCCTTTTACCCATATTTTTCTAGATGTGACAGCAAAAATCAATATCAAAGTCAATCAACTTGTGGATTATAAGTGGCTAGAGAACATTGTAGCATGGATCTTTTGAGATAGTTTTTTTTTTTAACATTATTATTTGAGTGGATGGATCCTTGTATTTGTGATAGAATTTTTAAACTTAAAAAGAAATAATATAACAATATTTAAGGATTTATGCCGACATGCATTTAGTCTAAAATTAAATATGCATTTAAAAATACTTAAAATATTATCAAAGCAAAAATGTATGTCCCCTTAACTTTTAGGATTAAAGGAGAAAAAAGTATGCATTATGTGATGGAACTGGGCCGGTTTCTTTGAAATCTATGACAGAAGGAAGCCCACCGGAAAGAGAAAAAGACAAGTTTAAAATATTACCCTTGTCACATAATTAATTACATTGCCTGCTCAATTTGCATCCTAAGACCCCTTTACCTGTCTTAACGTGCATACCATATTCATTGACAAATTTAAAGGGGAAAAAATGGTCGAGTAATTGTAAGGTGTAACAAAAAAAACTCGCTCAACCCTCAGTTGGAAAAATTTATTTCTAGCCCTTGCTTGATTGACATTCGAGGTTTAGCATCTGATCATATCTTATCTAGGATTTTAGTGCTAATATATTTTTAAATACTGCTACTTTAGAGATTGGTTAAACATTTACATCCTATCCTCTACTCGCTTACCTTTTCTTGTAATCATATATGTTGCCGTAGAAATTCGTTCTTCGACTTGGGTGCAGCCCACCTCCAGAATTCGATATCTGTCCCTCGTCTATGTGGACCTGCAAGACAGTCCTCGTATAGAGAATATTAGGGATGGCCCTTTGCAGAAGATCCTTCGATGCCCAAGTCAATGAAGATTCACAGCAAGCAGATATAAGGAGAAGGCTCTCGTAAAAGGGTTCCTAAAGAATAGCCTCTCGAGGAGCTGGGAGCTCTGCTTAACGACATCTAGTTCTTACCACCACTCTCGATTCATCTTCGAATCTATCGCCGGATCCCCTCGTCTCGAGTAGTAGGGGAGAACGGTCGAAGGGAGTATGGTGACAGCATCGAGTCATAATGAAAGAACGTCGGGGAGAGAGACCGAGCTCGCCGAGATCTAGGTGGGCTTTTCCCCCAGCCCTCTGCCATGCCGTCTAGCTCCTTTGGGCTGCTGGGGATGGCTTGCGACTTCGGGCAGGTTGGAAGAAGAGATCGCCGGCGGAGCGGGAGTGACAACTTCATCAGAGAGTCGTGGAGCAGGGGCAATCGGACGGGGAACCCCTTGGAGCCCTTGGACCAGCTGCGCCAGGGCTTGCACTTGTTGAACCAATGTAGCGAACTGGTTTTGGGTCACCACGGTCGCCGATGGCGAGGGAGTCTCAGCCGGTGATGAATGTGGAGGCACCATATTGTTGGTGGGATCAGGCCTTTGAGAGGCGATCTGATCCTAAGCATCCGAGGTGGCTCTCCTTCGATTCACTATTGAAGGTTTGCTCTTCTGGTTTTAAGCCTTGTCTCCTTGATCACAAGTTTATGGGACTTGAGGCCCTTTCTCTAGCGCCAATCTATTGTTGTAGAAATCTGTTCTCTGACTTAGATGTAGACCACCTCCAGAACCGAATGCCTGTCCCTCGCCTGGGTGGACCTGCAAGATAGTTCTCGCACAGAGAGCATTTGGGGTGGCCCTCTATGGAAGACCCTCCGACGCCCAAGTCAGTGTAGATTCACAGTAAGCATATATGAGGAGAAAGCTCTCGCAGAAGAGTCCCTCAAGAATGACCTCCCTCCAAGAGCCTGGCACTCTGCTTGAGCTTTAATGGAGTTTTTTCAGTGAAAAAGTGAGCGTACTTGGAAGACTTTAGGCCAGGGTATATATAGGTTGCCAATGTGATGGCAGACAACTACCTGATTTCTCGGACGTGTCATAGGGAATCAGAAACCGTCATGATTCGAATATGATTCGAATCAAATTTGTTACGAGACCGGTAGCTTTCGAATCCGGTTAGTTAGAGAACCAATGGCTAAAGAAGCTTGCTGATGCTTTGAGATTCGGTGCCTTATAGGCTCTAGATCACGTTTAGCATTATTGGCTTTTTCCTCCACTTAAGATGGTCGAAGACCCAGATGGTTGGAATCTCGCCGGATTATCATGAATTTGAATTTTCCTGCACTTGGTTTTGTAGAGGTTTAGGGGTACCTTGGCCTGGCCGAGGTATTAGGATAACTCGATCTCGCAGAGGTATGGGAATAGCTCGGTCTGACCGAGGTATGAAGATAGCTCAATCTCGCCAAGGTATGAAGATATCTTAGTTTGGCCGAGATATAAGAGCACTTCGGTTTTACTGAGAAGTATTACCCTTGTTCTTCTCCGGATGTGACAGCTTGTGGATCGAAAATCAAAAACAATCCCAACCTTTTGTTGTGCACATGAATATTAACATAATAACAATTTTACCCCTGATTAATATCTTATATTAATAAAATTTTGAAGAAGTTCTTTTAGAAAGGGGCGTAAAAGAAAAAAAAAAGCTTTGCCCCTAGAAAAAAGAGAAAGAGAAATTAAAAAGCAAATTTTTGATTGAAATTAGATTTCCCTATTTGAAGCAAAAACAAATAAATAAAAATTTAAGAATAAATAATGCTAAAAATAATAACAACAATAATGATGAAGGTGATGATGATATTTTGGATACTTATTGTTTATTTAATTGTCAAAACAATATATATAAAATTATTAGTGTTCAATTCAAACTAGCTTAATATGAAATGCATATCAATAAAATCTTCTAAATTCTAATCCTGCGAGGTTTTGCGTTTCTTTGAAAATGTTTTAATCCCATGAAATCATTTGCATCCAAACTAATCCTAATTCTTTTGAGTAACATCATTATAGAGAGAGAATGAAAAATGTTTCAAGTAAAAATAGATTAACAAATGTACTAACCATATGTTTCTTGTTGCTTGGTCCATTATATCTATGAGAGTCCATGCAAGTATGTATCTAATCTATGTTTTTAATAAATCTTGAGCAATTATATAAGGTTAAAAAAAGATAATATATTTTTAATTAATTATTTTGAATGAGACTTTGAATTATTATAAATTATATCAAAATAGATTCTAGTCATGTGGATCAAGGATTTAACAATATCTTTAAGTTTTATAACATTTTAGTTATTATTAGTTTCATTGGATGCGGAGGAAATGTTCTTGATGCTCCAATATTATTTGTAGTGTTTTGAAAATCGGATTGGACTGGTTGGTCCAATCGGTCCAGCCAAAAATTGATCATCAATTCAGTTTGATTTTATTATTAATGTTAACTTTTATATGATTCGATGAAAATAAAAAAAAAACTTATCGAATCGATCGGATTTCGAACTGATCCAACCTAATTTTTAATTTTTTAATTTTTATTTAATTATATTTATATTTTATTATTTTATATTATTAAATTAAAAATTAATTATAATATTATCTGATCCGATTAAATTGATTTATTCAATCGAAACAATTGACTCATGTTCAAAAATTTAAGCCGATTTTAATTTTTAAAATATTAATTATTTGGATATCAGATGATTTTATTGACCCCGTAAAATCTTGCCAATGAGAATTCTATCTTTTTTTTTGGAACAAGCGGGCGATCACATAAGTCTTGTGCGAATCAGCCCAGATTGATCCGAGTACAAAATATCCTGCAAAATAACAGGACAGGGATCACTCGGCCTCCAAAACCATGAACCACCATGCTGGGCCACTGAAGCGGCCACCTAGTCCGCCGCCGAATTGGCTTCTCGATAAATATGACGGATCTGGGAGCTATCAACCTCCTGCAAGATAGACCAGATATCCGTAATAATCGGGATAGTGGGGCACCGGGAGCAATTCTTCTTCAGCAGCCAGGAGATGACTGTCATAGAATCACCCTCGATCATGAGCCTCTGAGCATGAAGAGTCCGAGCGGCATAAGATATACCAGCCCAAGCAGCATAAAGCTCCGTCATAGTGATAGAGGAGTCAAGAGTCGCAAAACCACCAGCAGATCACCTAGAGGCCCACGGATGATAAAAGCTAAACCAGCAGCTCTACCACGGACACTCCCGTCAAAGTTGATTTTGACAACCCCTGGAGGGGGGGCTCCCAAGAGATGAAAACCGTATGTCGGTTTGCTGCCGTAGCAGCAGGGGAACCCCAGAGGCCAGAGGAGTCAGAACCAACTGCATTGAAGACACGGGCATAGTTCGTTGTTAATGATCTAATCTTTCACAGAATCATGTGTAAAGAAATACTATCATCTGTGAATATGAACTGATTCCTGGACAACCATATCTGATATGCCGTGGCAGCCCAAAGACCACGCTCCTGCAACAAGCCCCTCCGAAGATCAAGAAGAAAGGACAATCGCGGAGAGTCGAAGTCCTCCAATCTGCTGGAATAGTCCACCAAGAACCATATCCTCCTAACTCTGGGACAAATGAAGATAGCGTGATCAGAAGACTCCTCCTCCAGCCTACACAGAGGACATGTCGGCTGAATATTCAGACCCCTGCGAGAGAGAAGAGCACAAGTTGGAAGACAGTTTCACAGGAGCTTTCAAATAAATAGCCAAACCCTGGAGAGGGTAGGAAGCTTCCAGATCCAAGAAGCATCCTCTGTGCGGTAAGGCTGAGGCCTGAACATCTTCATAAGGTTCCTAGTGGGGACCCTAGAGAAACAAGATCTCTGCCAAAGCTTGGAGTCAGAAAGGCGCCCAGGTATAAGAGGCACCGAGAGGATCCGACGAGATAGCTCCTTACCGAAGAATTGGGTCACCGAGGGAATATGCCAGGCGGGGGAATCAGAGGCTAACAAGTTCTGAACCCTTAAGCTGGAGGGGGTATCAATATTAATGAAGGAGAGCCACCGAGAGAGAGGAATCTCAGCAATCCAAGTATCTGGATAACATTAATCAAGGATCCATCATCGATCATCCAAGAGGTATTATCCAGGATAAACTGACCATGCCGACACACCTCCTTCCAGAAGGAGGAACAACCCCTAGATGACACAATGGGCAAATCGGACGTCCAATCTCCATACCTCGCTCGCATTAGAGAGCTCCAAAGACACTGCGGCTCCATAAGGAATCGCGATGCATGTCTAGCAAGAAGAGCTTCTCTTATGACAATCAAGGACTGAATCCCAAGCCCACCTTCTTGGAGTGGCATACAAACCAGATCCCAGGATAAAAGATGAATGCCATGACCATCCTGCGTCGAAACCCATAGAAAATCTCTGAAACATCTCTTGATCCTCTTAAGACAAGAAATCGGGATGGCAGCATTCGAAAGGAGATACATGGGAAGAGAGGAAAGAACTGAACGAATAATAATGACCTTAGCCATCATAGATAAGCTAGTGGCATGCCACCCTTCAATGCGCTGGAGCACCCTCCTCTCAAGCTCAGAAAAGTCAGAGCAACGGAGCCTTCTACCCGTTATAGGAATCCCCAAATACATAAATCTGTCAGTCTGAGAGGTAATGCCAGACAAATTGATAATAGCTTCCTTAATGGATCTAGGAGTCTTCGGACTGAAACATATAGAAGACTTAAGAAGATTAACCTTCTGACCCGAAGCCTGACAATACCGATGAATAATAGACTATAATGAAGCCGCATTCTCAATGGAGGCCTGACCCAGGAGAATACAATCATCAACGAAAAGTAGATGAGAGACCGAGGGGCCCACTCTCCCTATCATAAACGGAACTATCCTCCGATCCAACAGCGCTAGATGGAAAGCGCGAGAGAGATCATCCACAGCCAGAATAAACAGTAGGGGAGATAGAGGACACCCCTGCCGCAGCCCCACAGAAGAGTAAAGAATAGAGTCGGGCTCCCATTAATGATCAGAGAGAAGGAAGGTCTCTGCACACAAGCCATAATCCACTCAACAAACCGATCATCAAAACCAAACTCCTGAAGAAAGCGGTGCAGAAAGGACCAGCTCAGTCTATCATAAACTCGCTCCATGTCGAGCTTAACAGCCATAAGAGGACGACTGGCCGGAGCTCTCTGAAGATCGTGCATAAACTCCTGAGCAATGAGAACATTATTCGAAATAGAACACCCTCGAATAATTGCCCCTTGCTCAGCATAAATGAGGCAAGGGATCACCAGAGAAAGGTGCCGAGCTAAAATATGAGCACAAATCTTATACAAAGTTGTGCATAGACTGATAGGCCAAAAATGCTGTGGGAGAGAAGCATCTGAACGTTTAGGCACCAAGGTAATCAAAGTCTGGTTCCATTCCAAAGGAATGTGATTGGACTAGAACACAATCTGGATAGCCTGCACCACCTCCTGCCCAACTATATCCTAATAATGACGGAAAAAGAAAGGAGGGAATCCATCAGGTCCAGGGGCCTTATCCGGACCAAGCTCCCAAAGGGCCTCCTTAATCTCAACCGCAGTAGTCGGCCTAACCAGCATATCATTATCCACGGAAGAAACCTTTCTAGAGTCAGGGACCTGAACAACCAGGGCCCCAGCACCAGTGGACTCAGTCCATCGAGACTGAAAGAAGTGAAGAAGCAGTTCCCAGATAGTGTGAGTATCCTCCTGATAGTTCCCCTCAGCATCAACCAACCTCCGAATCCTGTTAGCTGCACGCCGCTTCAGGGTAGCCTGATGGAAGAATCTAGTATTTCGGTCCCATCACGAATCCATTGAAATCTAGATCTCTGCCACCAAAACACCTCCTGCTGCCTCAGAAGAGAGTGATGACTGGCTAGCTTCTCCCGAAGAGTACAGAGGTCCTCATCCAACAGAAAACCATCCTGGTCCTCCTTGGCTTGCAATGAACTGATGTCAGATTCAACTTGTTCAATTTGCCTGACCAGATCACCCACCTCCAGCCTGTTCCATCTGGAAAGTCTGCGTTGAGCCAGCTTAAGACAACGAGATAAACGATAAATAGTATTACCCCTAACAGGAAGATGCCAAATCTGAGAGATAATAGAACGAGCAGCAGAGTAGGCAGTCCAAAACTACTCAAATCTGAACTGTTTCCTCTGATGGCCCTCAGCCTCCGTAGATATCAAAATGGGGCAATGATCAGAAGCAATCCTCGGAAGGTGAGTAACAGTAACCGCAGGGTATAAATGGAGCCACTGAGCCATAGCCATAGCTCTGTCAGTCTCTCCCAAACACGAGCAGACCCCTGACGGTTATTACACCAAGTGAACTGGGGCCCCAAATACCCCAAGTCCAACAGCCCAGAAGAACTAATGAAGGTTCTAAATTCACTGATATCAGCAGAGCCAAAGACCTGTCTACCTCCCCTTTTTTCATTAGCCTCAGTGATACAATTAAAATCAACAGCAATGACAGTAGGGAGCCCTTGAGCAAGCATAGAAAGCAGTTCCGACCAGAGGATCCTTCTCTTCTGATAGTCCGTACTAGCATATACAGCCGAAAGGAGCCAGGGATCAGAATTCCCCTCAGAGACAAGCAGACCAATCTGTTGATTAGACTAATGAAAAGCATCAATCCGGACAATAGAAGCACGCCAAATAGCCAAAATGCCCCCAGACAGACCGTTGGCCTCAATCGCATAAGAGGACCAAGAATGGGCAATCTGCTTCCGAAACCGGGCCATACTGTCACCCGACAGTCTAGTTTCCAAAAGGACATATATGTCAAAATTGTACAACTGCAACAATCTACCGAAAGAGGATCGAAATGATGGCTTCCGAGCCCCTCTAACATTCCAAAGTAATATCTTCATTTACAAACCAGATGGATCTGGGACCCCACCCTGGTCTTCAATCATAACACTGTCAGAGAAGCACCCTGCTAACAAGGTGCCTCCCTCAGATGTCAGCGGAGGACAAGACTGTTGCCCTTCCGCATCAAGCCTATACTCAGCAAGTCGAGAAGACTGAGCCGAGGACATGGAAGTAGGACCCAGGCCTAGACTGTTCCCGACTGCACCCTCCAAAGAAGAGCCAGCATTCCGATCAGGGTGGTTCAGCACCACTAACTGACCTCCATCCTAGCACCCATGGGATAATGCAAACCGATCAGAAGAATCAATCTTCACCCCATTCCTTTTTGAAATAGGAGCCTTTCCTTTTCCCTTACGTTTCTCAGATTTGGGACTAGACCTCGGAACCACACTAACCTCCGGTCTGGCCCGCTTGAGGGGACCTGGAAAAGCATCCTTGGACTCCAAGTGGCCTGCTCCACCCGACCCCAATCCCAGAGAGGCAAAAGGTTCTTAGATAGCACAGATTGGTTCAAACTAGATCCCAGGGACTCTGAAGATTCAGCAAACTTCAGATTCTTGACACTGGAAGTGAGACCAGCACGCACCTTCAGACCTGGCACGGCCCTCTTCTCAGAGTTCCCCTGGTCCAAGACCTTCTCACAGGGAGCCATTGCATCCTCTGTGCAACCTGCCTCCATTGCAGCCACAGGAGGACTCAGCCTGGATCCCAAGGACCTTGCAACCTCAGCCTGGTTAAGATCCTTCACAGAGGAGATCAGACCAGCACTCCCCACCAGACCCGGCACAGTCCCATTATCTGGGCACCCCTGATCCAAGACCATCTCAGAAGGAGCCACAACATCCACTGGGACAACAACCGCCTTATCATCCAAGAGAGACCTCCGGCGAGCGACCTTAGCCGGAACATGCCAGACTTCTGGCGATCCTTCTGAACCCGTTTGCGACACAGCAGTTGCATTTTGGTGAGCAGAACAATAAGCTGAAGCTACAGGCGAAGGCATTGGCTGGGGCTTTGTTGGCCCAGATGGCAACCCAAGAGGGGGGGTGAATTGGGTTCTTTTAAAATTTAAGACTTTTTAACTTTAATTGATTAGTTAGCAAGATGTGCAAGTGAGAGGCTAACTAATAAGCAATGCACAAGCAAATATAAAGAGATAGAGAAGAGAAAATATGACACGGCAAACACAAGATAATTTTATAGTGGTTCGGTGCAACCAACACCTACGTCCACTCCCAAGATTCACTTGGGTCCACACTATAATCTCTCTAGATTACAGCCGAGTTGTTTTCCAAGCTCACAACTCAAACTTGTTGTTTTACCGGGTGCACAACGAACCCAGCTGGTTTTAACTCGGGCTTACCAGCACAAAACCCTACACGTTGTTTTTCACGGGCTCACAACTAACCCAACACAAGCACTCCGGCTTGTAACGAGGTATACCAACCTCCACTGATTCAATCCACTGATTGAATCAGCAAAAATAAGAATAATAGTTTTTGAACAATGAAGTGCTCCTCTTGAGCAAATATACAAATGAAGTACAAATATTAAAAGGTTAGAAAAGCCTGATTGTATTGCAGATGGTAGAGGCTTGGGCTTTCTTCCTTCTTCTCTTCAACTCCTCTTGAAATGTTGAATCAGGCCTCAGCAAGATTCTTGACCGTTGAAGACTTTGGAGTTGAGATGAAGTTTTTCCTCTTTTGAAAATCCTCCGATTTGACCTTTGAAATGCTTGTGGATTTTCTTTTGACTTTGTGGATTGATGGAAAGGAGTAGACGAAACTTTCTTGGATTTCACTCCTTTTGAAACACTCTTCTTTGAGCTAAATGATTTTTCCAATATGCTCTATTTTTCCCTCTTTTCAAATGATATTCTTTTCTCTCTTTTGAATTCTCTGATTGTTTGATTTGAAAAGAAGCTCCTCTATTTATAGAATCTGCAAAAATATATCCGTTAGAAACAGAGAAAAATAGCCGTTATTTAAAAATCTTACCGTTGGAGCTGATGTGTCATCGTAAAAATCGCGCCCAGATTTCGTGGAGTCGGCTCGAGCTTTGTGGGAGTCGGCTTGCACAGTCCATTCCAGAAACACCTAACATTCAGGGGTCGACTCGCGATATACGGGGAGTCGACTCGGAAGTGCTCAAAAATGAGTCTTTCTGGTGTCTGAGTCGAGTCGGCTCGCACAGTCTTGAGTCGGCTCGCGAAGGTTTTAGGGGTCGACTCTTGAAAACTCAAGTGTCGACTCAGGACAACATTGAAAATCACAATTGGGGAGTCGACTCGGAAACCCTTGAGTCGGCTCGGGAGCGATACAAAAATCAGAAAAATGTTCTGATTGACTTTAAAGCTCGTCCCAATTATATTAAAATAATTTTAAATGATATTTGACTTGAACACAATAATATGTCATTAAGCATGATTCAAGACATGTTTCAAGAAATCATAGATTAAAATATATTATGTAAAATTTCTTTTCAAGATCTCAAAATAGAGTTTGAAACTTCTCTTTCAAATTGATTCAAAAATCAGTGAATTAAACCATTTAGAGTCCATTGGTTTCTTTTTGAATAAGCTCAAGATTTTTGATAGATAAACTCATTGTTTTCTTTAAAATACTCATGGCTTTTGGAAATCATCAAAATCAATAAAGTTGGGGCAATTATGATTCAATAATTTCTCAACAATCTCCCCCTTTTTGATGATGACAAAAACTTGAGTATATGCATTATAACATTGAAAGATTTATGATACCAAAATCAGCTTTTGTGTTCATGGAAAAGCTCCCCCTCAATGAGGTAGCTCCCCCTAAGAACCTTAATTTTATAATTCATTCAGAATTTTTCAAATTCAAAAACTTAAGCAAATAAACCTTTTTCTTTATGAAANTCCCAAGAAATGAAAACCGAGTGCCGGTTCGCTGCCGAAGTAGCAGGGGAACCCAGAGGCCAGAAGAGTCAAAACCACCTGAATGGGATCCACGAGCACAATCCATCACCAGCAATCTAATTTTCCTAATGATCCTGTGAAAAGAAGTACTGTCATCTGTAAAGATAATCTGGTTCCTAGACAACCAGATCTGATAAGCCGTAGCCGCCCATAGGGCACATTTATACTGAGAGGCCTTCCGGAGATCATCTAAGAAGAGGGAGCACAAAGAGTCAGTCTGATCCGATCTACAGTAATAGCCTACAGACTGCCATATCCTTACAACTCTGGGACAAGAGAAGATGACATGAACAGTAGACTCCTCCTCCAAACCACATATCGGACAAATAGGCTGGATAGGCAAGCCCCTCCTCACAAGCAAAGCACAAGTGGGAAGACATTCCCACAGAATCTTCCATATAAAGAGCTGAACCCTGGGGAGGATAGGGAGCTTCCAGATCCATCCAGCATCAACCGGCTCCGAAGACTGAGGCCTGAAGATCTTAACCAGATCCTTCATGGGGGCCTTTGGAAGACAAGATCTCCGCCAAAGTCTACTGTCTGAGGAAATACCCTGGGTAAGCGGAATAGACATAATCCGACGAGCAAGCTCCTCACCAAAGAATCGGGACACCATCGGACCATGCCAAGAGGAAGGATCAGAGGAGAGCAACTCCTGCACTTTCATACTAGTAGGGACATCAATACTATAGAAGGAAGGCCAACGAGATAGCGGTATGTCAGAGATCCAGGTATCCTGAAGAATCTCAATGGAAGAGCCATCTCCAATCATCCACAAAGTGTTTTCATAATGGAGCTACCATACCGACAAACCTCCTTTCCAGAAGAAAGAATGCCGACGCGAGGCCTGCCCAATCGAGGAGGAAGTCCAATCTCCATATCTCGCTCGCATAAAAGAGCTCCATAGACTCTGCGGCTCCAGAATGAACCGCGAGGCATGCTTGGCCAAAAGAGCCTCCCTTCTAACAGTCAAAGACTGAATCCCAAGCCCGCCCTCCTGGATCGGAGTACAAACCCTCTCCCAAGACATTAGGTGAACACCATGCCCATCCTGCATTGAGGCCCATAAAAAGTCCCTAAAGCATCTCTCAATTCTCCTGAGGCAAGAAATCGGGATGGCAGCATTGGAAAGAAGATACATCGGAAGGGAGGAAAGAACCGCACGGATTATAATGACCCTAGCCATCATAGACAAACCCGTAACCTGCCAACCCTCAATACGCTGCCGAACCCTCAGCTCAAGATCATAATAGTCAGCACAGCAGGGATATCTACCAGTCATAGGAACACCCAGGTACTGAAAATGGTCAGTCTGAGACGAGATACCCAGCGTGTGGACAATAGCTTCCCTGGTAGCTCTAGAGGTCTTCGGACTAAGCTGATAGAAGACTTGGATACATTGACCTTCTGACCAAAGGCCTGACAATAGCGCTGAATGATGTCTGCAAAAGAAGAAGCATTGGCTGAGGTGGCCCTCCCCATCAAGATACAATCATCGGCAAATAATAGATGAGAGATCGCAGGACCCGTAGGGCAAGTCGTAAAAGGGACAATACGGCAGTCAGCCTGAGCCTGATAGAGGGCACGTGAAAGATCATCAGCCGCCAAAATAAACAACAGGGGGATAAAGGACATCCCTGATGCAGCCCAACTGAAGAATGAAAAAATTCAGTCATGCTTCCATTAATGATCAGCGAGAAGGAGGGCCTCAGAATGCAAGCCATAATCCAATCGATAAACTGATCAGCAAACCCAAACTCCAGCAAAGAGTGGTAGAGAAAAGACCAACTAAGTCTATCATAGGCTCTCTCCATATCTAACTTGACAGCCATAAGGGACTGCCTGGCCGGAGCTCTCTGAAGATCATACATAACCTCCTGAGCAATGAGGACATTGTCGGAGATACTACGCCCTCTGATAAATGCTCCCTGCTCCAGTGCTATAATGCGAGGCATCACCAGGCGGAGGCGGTCAGCAAGCAGACGAGCGCAGACTTTATACAAAGTGGTGCAAAGGCTGATAGGCCTAAAATGCTGAGGGAGAGTAGCATTATTACATTTGGGCACCAAGGAAATAAGAGTCTGATTCCACTCCACCAGGATGTCCTTGGCTTGAAAAACTAGAAGTATCGCCTGGATCACCTCCTGACCAACAATGTCCCAATAGTGACGATAGAAGAACGGAGGAAAGCCATCTGGCCCAGGGGCCTTGTCCTGCCCAACTCCCATAGAGCCATACGAATCTCATCCCCTGTGATAGGTCTGATCAGCTTTTCATTCTCCAGGGAAGAAACCTTCCTAGAGGCAGGGACCTGGATAACCGGAGAAACGAGACCAGAGGACTCCGACCATCTGGCCTGAAAGAAGTGAAGGAGCTGGTCCCAAATAGAAGGAAAATCCTCATGATAGCCCCCTGAATCATCAACTAGTCTACGAATCCTGTTAGCAGCCCGCCGTTTCAGAGTGGCCTGGTGGAAAAATCTCGTATTACGGTCCCCTTCTCGAATCCATTGGATCCTAGACCGTTGCCTCCAATAAATCTCCTGCTGGATGAGCAAAGAGTGGTGTAAAGCTAGCTTGGCCCGAAGAGCAGAGAGATCTGAGATCTCCAGAAACCCCTCCTGATCCTCCTTAGCCTGTAAGAAACTAATATCAGCTTCAAGTTGTTCCACCTGCCTAACCAGATCACCAACCTCCAGTCTATTCCATCTGGCCAATCTTCGTTTAACCAGCAAAAGATGGCAAGAAAGACGATATATAGCATTGCCCCGGATAGGAATATGCCAGACCTGGGAAATGATAGATCGAGCCGCCGTATATGATGTCCAAAACTGCTCAAATCTGAACTGCTCCTATGATATTGATCTATCATCGTAGATATAAGAATGGGGCAGTGATCAGAAGCTATCCTCGAAAGATGAGCAACAGAAGCTGAAGGAACTTCGGAAGCCACTGTTCCGAAGCCATAGCTCTATCCAGCCTCTCCCAAATCCGAGCAGAACCTGACGGTTATTACACCAAGTGAATTGGGGCCCCGAAAAACCCAAATCCAGAAGGCCAGCCGAACTGATGAAATCCCTAAATTCAGTGATGCTAGCAGTGGTAGTGACCCTTCTTCCCAACGCTTTTCACTAGCTTTAGTAATACAATTGAAATCACCAGCAATAATAGAAGGGATCCCTCTAGCTAGAAGGAAATGAAGATCAGTCCATAAAAGCCGTCTCTCCCAAAAATCAGTACTGCCATAAATAGCCAATAGAAGCCAAGGATTAGTTGAGCCCTCTGTAACAAGAAGGCCTAAATGCTGATTACTTTGATGAACAACATCAACCTTCACTGCTAAGGAACGCCAGATGGCTATAATGCCTCCAGATAGACCCACAGCCTCAACCGCATACATGGACCATTTTCTTACTATCTGTCTCTGAAATCAGGCCAGACTGTCCCCCGACAGCCTGGTTTCTAAAATAACACAGATATCAAAATTATGGATTTGCAGCAATCTATAAAAAGAGGATCGAAATGATGGCTTCCGAGCTCCTCTGACATTCCATAAAAGGATCTTCATTTAGCAGGAGGAGGAAGCTGGGATCCCCCCTGCACTTCTGCCATAACGCTGTCAGGGAGACACCCAAAGATCGAATGTCTTCCATAGGACTCAGTGATGAGCAAGTCATCTCGTCCTAGATCTCAGCAGTTCGAGGAGAGATAACAGAGGACCTCGATCCTAGACCCTGGCCCAAATAACCGACGACAAGGGGTCACTGGAAGTGTCAGTAGCCATTATGGACCGGGCCTTCTTCCCCCTCGAGCCCCTAGGCTGATAGTCCTCTGAGGATCCATGAACAGCATTGGAATGTTGTACCTCATAAACTTTAACTTGTTTATCTTTGGAGACAGAAACACCACCTTTACCTTTCTTTTTGTTACATTTAGAAATTATCCAGGAGGCCTGATACTCCGCAGGACGGGCCCGCTTTAGTGGACCAGGGCAAGCATCCCTACTCCCCATTTGATTAACTCCAACCGAATCCGAATCCAAAGAAGCAAAGGGATTTTTAGTCAGCACTGATTGGGGGAGAAGAGCATCTGGCTTCTGAAACTCAGCTGAAACCGGCACACCAACACTGAAACCGGCACGCTCTGAGGCCTTCAACCCAAACACAGTCACTGTAGCTTCCCTGGCCTTAGACCCAGAAGAAAGGCCTGAGCTCTCAGCCTTGAAGAAACCTCCTTAAGTCCTCTGGCTCTCCTCTGGCGTATCGACTTCATTTGAGCAACTTCCATCCCCAGGGCAGAGGCTCCAGCAGCAGAGGATGGATGAGGAACAGAGCTAACTGGGCTTACCTCCGGCTGCACCTTCCTACTACCTTCCGACTGAGACTCCTTCAACACCTTTCATTGTCGGACCACCGACATCCATGCACCGAAGAGGAGAGCCTCCGACGACGAATCAGAAGCATGCATGGCCGGAAGAAGCATTTGCCAGAGAGGTGAAGTGAGCCGCAGTGCGGACAAATTCCTTCCAACTGCTCATAGACGAACAATTGCCAAAATGGGCCATTCGCTCCCCTCACACGAGAGCCTGGCCGGAGAGGAGAACTAAGCTCAACTCTGGCACATACACGGGCATAACCTCCCCTGTTCATCGCCACAGTAGCCGAGTCAGCACAGATAAACTGACCTACCGGCGAGATGACTTCTTTGAGAAACTCCTCCCTCCAATATTCAATCGGGAGGTTGGGTAATCTAATCCACAGCAACGCAGTAGTAATGGCATCCGCCGCAGGGACGAAGTCCGGTTTCCAAGCTTCCGCCGCTGCTGGCTGACCATTGATAACCCAAGGTCTCTGCAACACTAAATCCCGGGCTTCAGCATCCGCAAAACGGGAGATATAGCTCCGGAATGCCAGGCTTATGGGGAAGATCTCACCGGAGATGCCACCTCGCCGGAACTCCCGGATGAAAGTTTCGACTGAACCCATCGGTGGAATGTCCTCATCAAGACTGCCCGCTGCTGCCATTCTAGGGACTCAGCTGCCAGCTCCTCCACCGGCACTTGGACTACGTCGGGGAAGTGGGCCTCCAGCAACACCACCTCCGCTGGCGATGGAGAAGAAGACACCCACTGGAAGCTAGGGTTCGTTGCCCGGTTCCCAGAGGTCCAGCCTTCAGATCCTCCATCCGAAGCCATGGGACAAAAGGGAAAACAGGGGAGCCCCTGACCAGAACACACGAACAGCAGAAACGAAGAGAAACGCCGAAGATCAGCCGGGAAGAGACCGGAGCGCTAATCTTAAAGCAGGACCAGGAGAACAACAGGGACGATAAATAAGTTATTAAGTACTGTTCTTTGGATTAACAGGAATGCTCTGAAAAAGAAGTCGCAATAACTTTTATATGAAATTACTAATAATGTAAATCGGGGCAACCTTAATTTAAGAGGTAACAACATGTAAGCAATATATATTCCAAAATTTATAAAAGCATACAATGTTGAAATCACCACTGAAGCTCAGAAGGGTAAAATACAAAAGAGAAGGATCAAATTCATATTATCTTAAGAAAAAGTTTTTTATATTATTTTTGGTATAGAATAATTTATATCGAACATGATGATTCGTTCGAACATAAATTCATACTGAAAGGTTTGCTCATAGGTTTTGTATTTTAAACGCATGAACTTATGCAAGCCATTCTGAAGGAACAATTCAGAAAAAAAAAATCTTAATAAGAACACTGAACTCTAACGATAACGAGAAAGCCTTGTTTTAGGATATAAGTCCTCTTTAGGAGCCCAGCTATTTTATTAATATTAAAGTATCTCTGCTGGTTCAGTTGAATGGAACAATCCAGCAACAGTTGTTTGTCGAGTCCCAATGCTTTCGATGTCAAAAGAAGAAATTTCGTCAGTTTTTAAGCCCAATTGACTTATGAAACTAAAACCTCTACCGTCCACTCAAATAATAGCTCACACGGTAACTTAAAGAATTCGATGACCAATTTTCTATCGCCACGGTAACTTGGAGGCTTATAAGTGGGTTCTCCTCCACCATCTTCTAAAACCTTTGTCAGTTTTCCATCGCCACTTCTCTCTTGCTCTAATCTGCAGCGTTGCCCAGTAGAGAAACATAACCAGCAGGAGAAGAGAGTTATCATTTTTTTAATAGAAAAAAAAGGAAACACATTGGAACAGGCGGGTTTGTTGATCTGCTAAATTAATAGTTGGCCAATAGTTCCATTGAAATTAGAAATTACTAAATAAACATATATACAAGAGACACAGAAAAACATATTATCCATGTAACTTGAAGCTAAAAAATTAACGGATTTATGTTGGCATGCAATTATCATTCTATTAGCAAAAAATAATAGAAAGATTGCATTTATCAATTTTGGAAACTTTAAAGATAAAATTATTTTCTTAAAAAGAAAAGGTCTATATGTTTATAAATAAAATTTATCAGGATAAAAATAAAACTAAATCTTTTCTATTCAAAATAGTAATGAGAATTAACTATTGTTCTTTAATTTCTATGTGAGGCGTGCCCTTTTTTTTTTTTCCTTGGTACAGACGGATAATAACACCAATTTAGGTTGAATCGAACCTGATATATCTAAATACAAAATTTGGATAAGCACAAGTGGGCATGGATCTTCCTACTTCTAGTTTCAGAACCCAGAGTGATGGACCATCCGGACGGCGATTCAATCAGCCGCTGAGTTGGATTTTCGATAGATGTATCGAATCTAGGCGTTGTAGGCTCCCTAAAGGATAGATCGAATGTCGCAAATTAAGGGATTGGTTGGCAGATGATCGTAGGAGTCCTGTCGGAGCCAGCGGATAACAATAATAGAATCTCCCTCAATAATAAGACTGCGGGCACCGAGGCTGCGAATGGCATAGAAAATATCAGTCCAAGCAGCGTACAGCTCAGCAAGAGAAACCGAGGAGTCAAGGAGGCCAAATCCTCTCGTCGCCACATCGCACCGTCCGATCCATGAATCACAAAAGCCGATCCAGCACATCTGCCTCAGATACTTTCATCAAAGTTAATTTTGACAAACCCTAGAGGTGGGGCTCCCAAAAGATGAAAACTGTATGCCGATGCACTGCCAAGGCAGCAGGAGAGCCCTAGAGGCCAAGGTTATCAGAATCAAGAGCTGTATGATGGAAGGTGCACTCAGCAGATAATGAGAATATTGTCCGACTATCCTGTGGAAAGGGGCAATGTCATCAGTGAACACAAGTCGATTTCGAGATATCCAGACATGATAAGCTATATGTAAGCCCTCATAGAACCCAGCTGATAGGAACCCCTCTTCAAATCCTCCTGGATCAATCCCAGAAAAGAGGTGCGATGAGAAGTAGTACCGTCATCCCAAGGCCAATCACCTGATAACTGCCATATCTGTCTCGCTCTGATGCAGGTGAATATAGCATGGTCAACAGTCTCCTTCTTAATACCACATAATGGGCACGTAGGTTGGATACTCATGCCTCTCCTAAAGAGCATGGAACACGTCGAAAGACAGTTCCAAGCAAACTTACAAACAAATAGCCGAATATTAGGGTGAATAGGAAGCTGCCAGATCCACGCCACATCCATCGTATGCTAGGGTTGTGGTTTATAAATCTTTAGGAGGTCCCTGATAGAAGCACGAGCCATATAGGATCTCCTCCAAACTCTAGTATCAGAGATCTGACTTAGAATGAGAGGAATAGATAGAATGCGCCGATAGAGCTCATCACCAAAGAAACTGGACACCAAGGAGGTATACTAGAAAGAGTGGTCTTGAGAAATTAGATCAGTGACTCTCGTACCACTAGGAATGGCAGTGCTAACAAAAGTAGGCCAAGGAAGGTCTGCAATCCATGCATCCTGAACACATCCACTGAGGCTCCATCATAAATCATCAATGAGATATTGTTTAGGATGGCCGGAGCGTACCAACAGACCTCTCTCCAAAAGAAGGAATAACTATGAGTAGGCTAAGGATATGTGGAAAAAGTTCGATCTCTATATTTGGCATGCATGAAGGAGCTCCACATATAGTGTGGATCAAGCAAAAACTGCATGGCATGCCTAGTAGTCAAAGCCTCCCTCCTGACTATAAGGGACTAGATCCCAAGCCCCCCCTAAGTGATCGACATACAGACAATGTCCCAAGCCAATAGGTGAATACCATATTCGTCCTGCATCGAGCCCCATAGGAAGTCCCAGAAATATCTCTCAATCTTTCTCAAGCAAGTCAATGGGATAGCATCATTAGATAAAATATAGAGAGGGAGAGAAGTAAGCATCGAGTGTAAAAGAGTAATTCTAGCCATCATAGATAGCCTAGTGACCTGCCACCTATCCAGACGGTCACAAATACACCTCTTAAGGTCATTGAAATCATTACTCCATGGCCGTCGCCCTGTAATAGGTATCCCCAGGTAGAATAGCTGATCAGCCTGCACTGAGATGCCCATAATTTGTATAATAGACCCCCTTAATGTAGGAGTCATCTTTGGGCTGAAGCAGATCATGGATTTACTCAAATTTACTTTCTAGCAAGAAGCCCGACAATAAAATTGAAGGACTGTAGCAAAGGTGGTAGCATTATGGATTATAGCCTTACATAGGAGTATGCAGTCATCAACAAACAACAGGTGAGATAGCGAGGGCCCATAGAGGCCCGTGCTGTAGGGGACAAGATAAGAGCCATGTTGTGCCTGAAATAGTGCTTGAGATAAAGCATCAGTAGAGAGAATGAATAGGAAGGAGGTGGGCCCGCATTGTAGGGGATAAGACAAGAGCTCTGTTGTGCCTAAAATAGTGCCCGAGATAAGGCATCAGCAGAGAGGATGAATAGGAAGGGGGATAGAGGACATCCTTGCTTCAGCCCGACCTCCGAGTGGAAGTAATCAGTCTGACCAACATTAATAATGATAGAGAAGGATGGTCGGTGAACACAAGCCATGATCCAGGCAACAAGAGGTCCTCAAATCCAAACTCCTTAAGAGTATGGCACAGGAAAGTCCACCTTAATCTATCATAAGCTCTCTCCATATCTAACTTAATGGCCATGAGACATTAACGACTGGAGGCTCTTTGCAGATCATGCATGAATTCCTGAGCTAACAAGACATTATCAGTGATACTATGCTCTCTGAGGAAGGCCCCCTGCTCTAGAGAAATGAGGCAAGGGATCACCGAATGCATGCGAGAGACCAAGAGTCATGTGTATACCTTATATAATGTAGTACAGAGGCTGATAGGCCGGTAGTGCTTTGGAGTGGAAGCATCAGGGTGTTTAGGTACTAGGGTAATAAGAGTCTGATTCCAGTCAAAGGGGATAGTTTTAGATTGAAAAACTAGTTGAATGGCCTGGACAACATCCTGTCCCACAATACCCCAATAGTAGCGATAGCATAAAGGTGGAAACCCATCAAGCCTAGGGGCCTTATCAGTTCCAAGGTCCCATAAAGCCAATCGAATCTCCTTCGAATTAATCAGCCTGGTAAGAAGGTCGTTCTCTGCAGCAAAGATCCTATTGGGGGTCAAAACAGGATGGACAGAGAGGCCATCACCAATATGCTCTATCCATCTAGACTAAAAGAACTGAAGAATATGGTTCCTAATCACCTGAACATCCTTCTGAAAGTGTCCCTCATCATCAACTAAATGCCTGATTCGGTTCGCCGCTCGGCATTTTAGTATGGCATGGTGAAGGAATCTAGTATTCCCATCCCCTTTCTTAATCCACTGAATTTGGAACCTTTGCCTCCAAAAAGTCTCTTGCTACAAAAGAAGAGTGTAATACCTGGTTCGTGTGAACCAGGGCCTTGATGATGGGAGTTTCCTGATAACGCTTATGCTCTCGGTGTAGCATTTGGAATCCCAATTTCTCTGATCCGAGGCATCGCATGGGAGATTAAAAGGAGATGGAGGATGACTCCCTCCTTCACCCTGGCTCATGTCTTCTCCTGGTAAGCCCCTACCTGCTAGAGAGAGAGAGAGAGATCTGAGCGAGAGAGAGAGAGGGAGCCACGGGAGGAACAAAGGCCATGGCAGCCCCTGTGACGTTTTGGTTCAGGCCCGGCGGTATGCCCGCCGCCTCGCCGGGCCTGAGCTTTGGCCGGCAGCCCCACCGGCACCGGAGGCGACGTCCATGGGGTACCGAAGGAGAGAGAGGAGGAGAGGGGGCCAAAGGCCATCCTCCTGGGCGGGAGCCAAACCAGCTCCTGCTGTCGGTTCAGGGCCAGCGGGCTCACCGCCTCGTCGGGCCTAGACGGTGGTCGGCGACCTTCACCGGCGCCGGGCGTGCGTTGATGGAGCTCCTGCCAGCCATGGTGGCCGGCCATACCGTCGGCACAATAACATGCCATGACGATTCAAAAGAGAGAAAGAGAGAGAAAGAGGAGAGAGAAGGAAAGGGGGAGTCTGGACGCGGTGGCGGCCGACTCCGGGCCAGTCAATGCCGGTAGGGCCACCCCGGATTATAGCCGGTGGCAGCCCTGGCTGTCGGCACAATCCCCCTATTTCAGATGAAACAGGGGAGGGGGAGAAGATGAAGCCAATGGGCCGTGTGGGCTGTTGGTTTTTGGGCCCTGTTGGGCCGTCTTGCAAGCCACTTTGGAGTTGTGTTTTGGGTCCTGTATTGTGCCGAGAATGGCAATTAAATATATGGCCCAATTCTGTGTTCATTCTAGTTTCTTACGGTAATTTTATTTTCCCATTTGGGTGTATATATTGGGAGATATTCGAGCCCAAATTTGAGCCCAGGATTAGTTTTGGGTAGAATTTAAGGAACAATTTATTATTCAAATTTTAGAGACTTAATTATGTAAAATGATGCTGTAGGTACCCAGATGTCCAAATAGCTGATTTGCAGTTTGAGATTTGCGTATTGAGGTAAGTAAGCCAATTATCATGATTTCATAATGTTGGCCCAGATGACAACCCAAGAGGAGGGGGGTGAATTGGGTTCTTTAAAAAATTAGCCTTTTAAAAATGTTTGCTTAAGATGAATGAAGGCAATAGCAATGCAAATACAAAGTGCAGTGAATAAAACAGAGATAGAGATAGAGTCAATGGAAGCACGGCAAACACAAAGATTTTATAGTGGTTCGGTGTATCCAACACCTACGTCCACTCCCAAGATTCACTTGGGTCCACACTATAATCTCCTTGATTACAGCCGAGTTGTTTTACAAGCTCACAACTCAAACTTGTTGTTTTTCCGGGATCACAACGAACCCAGCTGGTTTTCAAGGGCTCACCAGCACAAAAACCCTAACACAAGCTTAACCAAGCTTGTACCGAGGTAAGACTACCTCCACTAGTTCAATCCCCCAGATTGAACTAGGCACAAAGAATAGAAATATGTTTTTCAATTACAAAGCTCCTTAATGAGCAGATAAACAAATATAAGAATAAAGTTTAGAAAAGCCTGATTTGCAGTTGGTTGGCTTTGAGCTTTTCTTCTTTTCCTCAACTCCTTTGAAGTGTAGAATCGGGCCTCAGCTCGGATTCTTCACGGAATGTTGGAGTTGATTTGAGCTTTTCCTCTTTTCTTTGAGTGTTGAAAATCACTTGAGATGCTCTTGAATAGCTCTTGGATTTTCTTCTGAAGCTTCCTTGGATTGTTGAGCTTGAGCACAGAAAAGCTTCCTTTGATTTCACACTCTTTCTTTCACTCTATTTTGAATCACGGATTTTTTCAAATGAAGCTCTGTTTTTCCTTTTTCTTTTCTTTTCTCTTGAAATGAATATCTCTCTTTGATTTGAAAACGGCTTCTCTATTTATAGATTCTGCAAAAATATAGCCGTTAGAAACAAAGAAAAATAGCCGTTAATCAAAAATCTTACCGTTGACGCTGAGTTGGCATTCGGAAAAATCTCGCCCAGATTTGCTGGAGTCGACTCCTGCTTTCCGCGAGTCGGCTCGAGGTTGATACCAAAAATAGAAATTCAGAAAGTTAAGGGTCGACTCATCAAAAGTAAAGTGTCGACTCCTGACAGTCGGGGGTCGACTCATGAAAAGTTGGGGGTCGACTCGCGAAATGCTCAGAAAAACACACCTCTGGTGTCTGAGCGGAGTCGACTCGCACAGTCATGGAGTCGGCTCGACAGAATCGGGGGTCGACTCGAGAAATTTGGGTCGACTCGAGACAGATAGTCATTTCTGTACTCTGAGTGGAGTCGACTCTGAAACTCAAGAGTCGGCTCCGGAACGTATCAAAAATCAGAAAGTTTTCTGATTGACTTTAAATTCGTTCCAGATTCATTTTAAATCATTATTTTGACTTGAATATAATAAAATTGACATTAGGAATCAATTCAAGAAATGTTCCAAAAACTCATTGATTAATATGAAGTATAAATTTCTTTTTGAAAGCTTAAACATTGAGCTTGAAGTTACTTTCAAATTGATTAAAGTTATACTTTAACATTCTCATTCATTGTTCTAAATAAATTCATTGCTCATGTAAATAAACTCATTACATCTTTTAATATACTCATGGCTTTTGGTAATCATCAAAATCAATAAGATTGGGGCATATAATTTTTCAACAATCTCCCCAACAATCTCCCCCTTTTTGATGATGACAAAAACATTGAGTTTATGCATGATTGATTGTGAATTTATTTTGATTTCATAGTTAGGCTTAGGCTCCCCCTGAATGAGGTAGCTCCCCCTATGAAACTCAAATAAATATCCATTCATTCAATTATTTATCTCATTGATTAATTAATTTCTCCCATATGCATATACAGTTATAAAACTATAAAACTCTCCCCCTTTTTTGTTATCAACAAAAAGGTAGAGAAGCATAAACAATCATTCATTCATTCAAGATATGATTTAACAAAATCATTCATTCATTGATAATAGGAAGAAATACATTGAGTATTCAAAATAGACAATTCATTACATCAAAGTCAAAATGTAAAACATAACATTAACTTCAATACATTGCAAGGACTGAGTATCTAATACATCAAAAGTGAGTCCTAACAATCCTAGTTAAATGATCTATTATATTTTTCATTCCATCTGTTTGTATCTTACATAGTCCTTAGTCTCTCATCCACAAAGGTGCAAGCAGTCAAAATTTTATCTTGAGCTCAGCGTTGCATTTAATAGTTTCACCATCTCCGCAGACATCTTTAAGTTCTTCAAATATGTTCTTTAGATCTCCACTTAAAGACTCTGAAGAAGTGCTAAGAGTGATTCTATTTTGGTGATCCGGTCATCCAAAGAGTAAAGAGTTTCCTTGAGATTCATAAACTTGTTTTCAAACTCTGATTTTAATTTTTCTGACTGATCATCAAGAAGGCCTTTGAGTTGCCTTAACTGAAGTTCTGTGAAGCCAACAGATGAAGATGATGCTTGATCAAACAACGGAGCAGGGGTAGGAGCAGGAGCAGGAATAGGAGGGCTCGGAGGTGCAGGCGAAGATGTCTAACTGATGGTCCCGGTGCCTCAGCATCCGCTGCTCTTTTCTCTCAAACCTTTCCTTTCCCATCTTCCATTCTTCTTAACAAAACCCATCCTATGTATAGTGGCCAAACTGTAAAAATCTGTGTGTCTCAAGTTCCTCATAGGCTCACTATCTGAAATGACAATCCCTTGGCTCTGAAAATTTTAGTGAGGATCATGCCATAGGGCAAGCTTGATTTTCTCTTACCTCCACAGTCGGCAATATACCATAAAATCATACTGGAAGGTTAATGGGTTTACCCAGTTACAATTGCATCCATTACAAAAATATCTCTTCTGACACATAATCAAATCTCCCAATTTTGGGGAAAAGGATTCTACTACAATGTTGTGGAGAATCTCAGTTCTAAGGATAATTGATTGGCAAAACTTCCTCAAAACCGACAACCTCCCGGTTAAGCATCTAGAAGAGCTGGGCTTCTGTCATCAGAAGAAAATGTAGAAGTTCCTGACATGGGTAGATCCAACAATCTTGAAAGCAGCTCTACAGTCACTGAAATTCTTTCCTCTAACAATGCTTATAAGACCATTATCTCCTCTAGATAGATTCTTATAAAATTCCTTGACAAGGGCGGGATAGTAGGACAATCTAAGGAACAGATCTTTTCCCAACCCATTCAATCAACTGTCTTCCCAAAAGAAATCCCTCAGCCTCAAATAATTCAAAATCTACTTTCCTCCCGTAGTTATGATTCTATCAGCAAGTCTATCTACCTGTGAAGGAGCCGTAGATGGAGAAGCATTGGGGTTGAAGAGATGATGAATCCGTGCTTGGTGAAGGCTCACGAACCGGACGCCTCACCGTCTTCCTCACGCCCTCTTCCTCTTACTCCGGCCGCACAAGGTTAGACCTCGAGTTTTAGGGGCCATTGATCTATTGGAAGGGTTAATCAGGGATTTTGGAATTTGGAAGGTCTGGAAGTATTTTGGAGAGAGTATTTTGAGATTGAGAGATAGAAATGAACGGCGAGTCGACTCTGCCCTAGATAAATCGACCTGGGACCACTTCGAGTCGGCTCCCGCAAAGCGAGGGGTCGACTCCGGACAGTCACAGAAAACCATCCCGAAGTGGAGTCGACTCGCGCCGAGAAGGGGTCGACTCAAGAGTTTCAGTAGAAACCTGGAGTCGACTCCGATACTCACCGAGTCGGCTCCGAGACCATTTCAGAGCAAAAACATGAAATTTCTGAAATGTGTCCGGAAATTGATCATAAAAATTGATAAAATAATCATTGGATTTGAATAGATCAATTAGATATGAATTCTAGATAAGATTTCCTTAAAGATCAAGGATTTGAAAGAATTTTAGATAAATTTCCTTAGGGGTTTCAAATTCATTCTAATGGATCACAAATCCCTAACTCTCCTCTAAGATAACAGAATCTTTCTTCACTCAAGGGTTTTGTAAATATATCAGCTAATTGTTCTTCAGTATTAACATAATCAAGACAAATTTCATTATTTGCAACATGTTCTCTTATAAAATGATATCTAATTTCTATGTGTTTGTTCTTGAATGTTGAATTGGATTTTTAGTTAGATTATTGCACTTGTGTTATCACATCTTATAGGTGTTTTATCAAGTGTGATACCATAGTCTTCAAGTTGTCGCTTAATCCATAGGATTTGAGCACAGCAACTTCCAGCTGCAACATATTCAGCTTCAGTAGTTGATAATGCAACTGAATTTTGCTTTTTGCTAAACCATGAGATTAAGTTACTTCCTAAGAATTGGCATGCACCACTTGTGCTTTTTCTATCTAACTTACATCCAGCATAATCAGAATCAGAATATGCAATCAGATTTAATGTTGAGTCTCTAGAATACCATAAACCTACATTTTTGTTCCACTTAAGTATCTTAGTATTCTTTTAACAGCAATTAAATGTGATTCTTTAGGTTCAGACTGAAATCTAGCACATAAGCAAACAGCAAACATTATGTCTGGTCTACTTGCAGTTAAGTAAAGTAGGGATCCGATTATACCTCGATAATATTTTTGATCAACCTTCTTACCTTCTTCATCTTTGTCCAGCTTGCATGAAGGACTCATTGGTGTTCCGAGGGGTTTGATTGATTCCATACCAAACTTCTTTAGAATTTCTCTTGTGTACTTTGTTTGGTTGATAAAGATTCCCTCTTTGCTTTGTTTGATTTGGAGTCCAAGGAAGAAGTTGAGTTCTCCCATCATGCTCATTTCAAATTCGCCCTGCATCAACTTAGCAAACTCTTGACATAGAAGATTGTTAGTAGCACCAAAAAATATCATCAACATATATTTGAACTACTAATAAATCTTTACCTTTTCTTTTCAAAAACAATGTTTTATCAACATTTCCTCTTATAAAATCATTTTCAATTAAAATTTACTTAATCTATCATACCAAGCTCTAGGTGCTTGTTTCAAACCATATAATGCTTTGTGCAATTTAAAAACGTGATTTGAAAATTCATGATCTTCAAAACCTGGTGGTTGTTCTACATATACTTCTTCATTTATAAATCCATTTAAAAAGCACTTTTTACATCCATTTGAAATAAGTTAAAATTCATATGACATGCAAATGCAAGTAATAGTCTAATGGCTTCTAATCTAGCTACAGGTGCAAAGGTTTCATCAAAATCAATACCTTCTTCTTGATTATATCCTTTTGCAACTAATCTAGCTTTGTTTCTAATTACTATGCCATTTTCATCTAGTTTATTTCTAAATATCCATTTTGATCCTATAACAGAATGATTTTTAGGTCTTTCACTAAAGTCCATACATTATTTCTAGTGAATTGATTTAATTCTTCTTGCATTGCTAACATCCAATTATTATCTTTTTCAGCTTCTTCAATAGTTTTAGGTTCAATTTGTGATACAAATGCAAGATGATTACTAATATTTCTCATAGATGATCTAGTTCTTATTCCTTGAGATGGATCACCTATAATCAATTCCTTAGGGTGACTATAAGCATATCTCCAATCCCTAGGTAGATCTACATCATTATGATTAGTGTTAGTATCATCATCCTTAGGTGAATCATTATCTTTAGCTTCTTGTTCATGATCAATATTTAATTTTTCAAGATCTTTTTCAATTAATGTTTGTATCTTCTTCATCATCAAATTTTTCGGAACTTGTTGCTAAAGATTCATCAAAAACTACATGAATGGATTCTTCAACAACTAAAGTTTTCTTGTTAAATACTCTATATGCTTTACTAGTTGAATATCCTAAGAATATTCCTTCATCAGATTTAGCATCAAATTTGCCTAAATTATTTTTACCATTATTATGAACAAAACATTTACAACCAAATGCATGAAAATATTTAATGTTGGGTTTTCTATCATGCCATAATTCATAAGGTGTTTTCTTTAAAATAGGTCTATTAAGCTCTATTTAGGATGTAACATGCTGTGTTAATAGCTTCCGCCCAAAAGTATTTCGGGAGTTTACTTTCACATAGCATGGTACGGGCCATGTCTTCTAGAGTCTATTTTTCCTTTCAACTACTCCATTTTGTTGGGGTTCTAGGTGCAGAAAAATTATGATTAATACCATTTTCATTGCAAAAACTTTCAAATAAGTGATTTTCAAATTCAGTTCCATGATCACTTCTTAGAGACACTATGGTAGTGTTTTTCTCATTTGTTACTTTCTTGAAGAATTTCATGAATATCGAGAAAGTCTCATCTTTGTGAGCTAAAAACATTACCCAAGTGAATCTAGAGTAATCATCTACTATCACAAGACCATATTTCTTTCCTCCTAGACTTGTGGTTCTAGTTGGTCCAAAAAGGTCCATGTGAAGTAGCTCTAATGGCCTAGAAGTTGAAACAATATTTTTAGATTTGAAAGAACTTCTTGTTTGTTTTCCAAACTGACATGCATCACATATTTTGTTATTTTCAAAATCTAATTTAGGTAAACCTTTTACTAAATCCATTCTAATTAGTTTTGAAATCAGGTGTGTGCTTGCGTGACCTAATCTTCGATGCCACAACCAACCAATCTCATTCATATTAGCATTATTAGCAACTAAGCAATGATTATTAGTAGACAAATTGTCTAAATCAATCATGTATACATTGCCATTTCTATTTCCAATAAAAACAATGCTATTATCAATGGGATTAGCTACTGTGCATATAGAAGATTCAAATGATACTTTAAAACCTTTGTCACATAATTGACTTATACTAATTAAGTTATGCTTTAAACCATCAACATAAAGTACATTTTCAATATATGTGGAGGGAGTTATTTGAATGTTACCAAACCCCAAGATTTGGCCTTTGCCATTGTCGCCAAATGTAACAACTCCTCCTTTCTTTTCTTCAAGGGTGATGAATTCTTCTTTGTCACCCGTCATATGTCTTGAGCAGCCACTATCAAGATACCACTTTCTCTTTGATCTCTTGGCCACAAGACATTCCTGCAATGAAATCAAACTTTATGTTTAGGTACCCAAGCTTTCTTGGGTCCTTCATGGTTAGTAGCAACAAATATTGTTCCTTTCGGAACCCATATTTTCTTTCCTTTAATATTTAAGTTTTTATTAGGTTTTAGAATTTTACATTCATAAGATTTATGTCCTTTTTGATTACATTTAAAGCATGTAAAATTACTTTGGCCAGCACGCACAAAAATATTTTTAAGTGATTTTTGTTTTCTTAAAGTGTTATATCCTAATCCGGCTTTGTCAAAAACTGCTTTTTGACTATTTAATAACATGTCTAATTTAGTTGAGCTTAATGTAAACTTATCAACTATGTTCTTATGTTTTTCAACCTCTTTCCTTAGTTTATCATTTTCATTGAATTGATTCTTTTTCTTTTAAAAATTTCATTTTCAGATTTAAGTTTCTTAACTTCATTATTAAGATTTTCCTTTTCTTAATGAAAGTTAAATTTTCATTTTTCAAAACTTGTATTTCTTTTTCAAAACCTTGAAATCCCCAACAAGTTCATTAAAAGCATCAAAAGTTCATCAAAAGCAAATTCATCGCAAGGGTTTCGGAACTTACCTCATCGTTGTCGTCCGCCATAAACATACGTTTGCGACTTCCTTTTGTTCTTCTTCTTCGGAAGAAGATTCCTCGCTGTCACTCCAAGTCGCCACATAAGCCTTCTTTTTCTTTTTGTAGGCTTTCTTCAATTTAGGACATTCATTCCTAAAGTGCCCCGGTTTATTACACTCATAGCAAGTCAAGGGGTCTTTCTCTTTTTCTTTGTCCTTGTCCTTGTTTTTATCCTTTTCTCCTTCCCACTTAGCTCCAAATTTCTTCTTGTGGAAGGGTTTCTTTCTCCTCATGAATCTTTTAAATTTCTTTGCTAAGAGAGCAGTCTCTTCATCATCATCATCATCATCACTGCTGCTCTCTTCTTCTTTTGCAGCTTTGAGGGCAATTACTTTCTTTTTCTTTGTGTCCTCCTCTACATGCTGCTTCATAGTCAGCTCATGGGTCATAAGGATCCTAGAAGCTCCTCTAAGGGTAAAGTGTTGAGGTCCTTTGCTTCTTGGATTGCTGTCATTTTTGCTTCCCATGATCTTGGTAATGACCTAAGAATTTTTCGAACAAGTTCAGAGTTAGTATATGTCTTACCAAGACTTTTCAAACCATTTACAATATCTGTAAATCTAGTGTACATGCATGCAATGGTTTCAGATTGTTCCATGCTAAATAACTCATATTTATGAACAAGAATATTAATTTTAGATTCTTTTACTTGGTTGGTACCCTCATGGGTAACCTCTAATCTATCCCAAATCTCCTTTGCGAATTACAGTGGAGATTCTATTAAATTCATTAGCATCTAAAGAGCAATATAAGACATTCATGGCCTTAGCATTGAGCTGTGCCATTTTCCTATCATTATCATTCCAGTCCCTTTCGGGCTTAGGAACAATAGTGCCATCAATAACATGTGTGGGTGTACTAGGTCCATTAATTATAACACCCCATATTCATAATCAGAAGCTTGAATGAATATCCTCATTCTAGCTTTCCAATAAGAATAATTTGAACCATTAAACAGTGGAGGTCTATTCGTAGAATGACCTTCAGCAAATGATCCAACTTGTGTTGCCATTTGGATCTTTAGCTCTTGATCGTGTGATCAAAATCTAATGAGCACTAGCTCTGATACCAATTGTTGGCCCAGATGACAACCCAAGAGGGGGGGGTGAATTGGGTTCTTTAAAAATTAGCCTTTTAAAAATGTTTGCTTAAGAAGAATGAAGGCAATGCAATGTAAATACAAAGTGCAGTGAATAAAACAGAGATAGAGATAGAGTCAATGGAAGCACGGCAAACACAAAGATTTTATAGTGGTTCGGTGTATCCAACACCTACGTCCACTCCCAAGATTCACTTGGGTCCACACTATAATCTTCCTTGATTACAGCGAGTTGTTTTACAAGCTCACAACTCAAACTTGTTGTTTTCCCGGGATCACAACGAACCCAGCTGGTTTTCAAGGGCTCACCAGCACAAAAACCCTAACCAAGCTTAACCAAGCTTGTACCGAGGTAAGACTACCTCCACTAGTTCAATCCCCCAGATTGAACTAGACACAAAGAATAGAAATATGTTTTTCAATTACAAAGCTCCTTAATGAGCAGATAAACAAATATAAGAAAAAGTTTAGAAAAGCCTGATTTGCAGTTGGTTGGCTTTGAGCTTTTCTTCTTTTCCTCAACTCCTTTGAAGTGTAGAATCGGGCCTCAGCTCGGATTCTTCACGGAATGTATGTTGGAGTTGATTTGAGCTTTTCCTCTTTCTTTGAGTGTTGAAAATCACTTGAGATGCTCTTGAATAGCTCTTGGATTTTCTTCTGAAGCTTCCTTGGATTGTTGAGCTTGAGCACAGAAGGAGCTTCCTTTGATTTCACACTCTTTCTTTCACTCTATTTTGAATCACGGATTTTTTCAAATGAAGCTCTGTTTTTCGATTTTTCTTTCTTTTCTCTTGAAATGAATATCTCTCTTTGATTTGAAAACGGCTTCTCTATTTATAGATTCTGCAAAAATATAGCCGTTAGAAACAAAGAAAAATAGCCGTTAATAAAAATCTTACCGTTGACGCTGAGTTGGCATTCGGAAAAATTCGCCCAGATTTGCTGGAGTCGACTCCTGCTTTCCCGAGTCGGCTCGAGGTCGTGATACCAAAAATAGAAATACTCAGAAAGTCAAAGGGTCGACTCATCAAAAGTAAAGTGTCGACTCCTGACAGTCGGGGGTCGACTCATGAAAAGTTGGGGGTCGACTCGCGAAGTGCTCAGAAAAACACACCTCTGGTGTCTGAGCGGAGTCGACTCGCACAGTCATGGAGTCGGCTCGACAGAATCGGGGGTCGACTCGAGAAATTACATGGGTCGACTCGAGACAGACAGTCATTTCTGTACTCTGAGTGGAGTCGACTCTGAAACTCAAGAGTCGGCTCCGGAACGTATCAAAAATCAGAAAGTTTTCTGATTGACTTTAAATTCGTTCCAGATTCATTTTAAATCATTATTTTGACTTGAATATAATAAAATTGACATTAGGAATCAATTCAAGAAATGTTCCAAAAACTCATTGATTAAATATGAAGTATAAAATTTCTTTTTGAAAGCTTAAACATTGAACTTGAAGTTACTTTCAATTGATTAAAGTTATACTTTAACATTCTCATTCATTGTTCTAAATAAATTCATTGCTCATGTAAATAAACTCATTACATCTTTTAATGTACACATGGCTTTGGTAATCATCAAAATCAATAAGATTGAGGCATAATTTTTCAACAATCTCCCCAACACATAAATTTAATTTATAAATCTTTGGACTTATAGCTATATGCATATTTATGAAATGAGAAAAATGGAGTTTCATTTATTTTGACTATTTTAAATTAGTAAATAGTACCATGAGTTTACAAATAAGTATTTGCTATGATTATTACATCTGGTAATATTTTGCAAGAAATGGCTTTATATGTATATGCAAATATGAAGAATATGATTACTTTGACCTTGCAAAATATATTGGTACTATTGAGATAAATATATGTGATTACTAATATTTTGTAAACTAGTGGATTATAAATATGCACAAATTGAAGGATGTGGTTATTTTGGCTTTGCAAATATACTGGTACTATTGATGTATTTTTATGTTATGAATGTACAAACCACTGTATATGTGATGTGAGAAGCTTATGTTTATGATGATGCATAATGTGACATGCAAATATGATAATGATATTGAATTATATTTATATGCGTCGCTGCGGTTCTCATATGATGTGAAATGATGTGAAATGCCAAGTGATATGGGACCCACCTCCATAGGGAAAGATATGTGGAGGACATACATATGTAGGGTGTGTTATGATTGTTTATCATATATGGCATAACGCTGGTACGGACCCTTCCTCTTAGGGAACATTTAAGAGTGATACACCATTGGGTGTTGTAGGGCCATGTGACACATAAGAAAACAGTAATTATATAAGTACAGTGGATTTGTTTACATTGCATATTTTGACATTTATTGTATGATTTAGCTTCCAAAATTAATTTGAGAAAATGATATGCATATTCTGATAATATGGCAAGTGTATTTGAAATTGAAGCTTTTTATTTGTAAAGCTGATTTGATTTATAATATTTTGAAATGATTAATGGATTATATTATATTATATAGGCTTACTTATTGAGTGTGAGCTCATGTAAATCTCACAATGTTTTTCAAAGCCACGTGACTGAAGAAGGAATTATGGGGTAGATAGAGCTTCTGCTAAATAAATTAGACCGATTATGTTGATGTAACCCCAGTGATGTTTTAATGTAGGGCTTGTAGCCAAAACCTTATAATTATGGATTGTATTAAGTTATGGACTTGGATTGATATATAGATATTGTCTTATTTGAATTAAGTGTCATGATTCGGGATGCCTTGCATGCTTGGCATGCGGCGGGTTGTCACCCTAGCTCAAAATTTGGGTCTGGAGTGTGACAAAGAAAGTGATGGAGTGTCAAACTGGAGCAAAGGAAAGATAGATCAGAATCAGGAAGAAATCCTTCTTGATCTTCTTTAGCCTAGAGAGTAGCAATAATAGTCTGAACCTGCTCAACTTGCCTCACAATGTCATCAACCTCCATTCTATTCCATATGAAGAGTCTGCGTTTCGTTAGTTTCAACCGCCTAAATAATCTGTAAGTAGCACTCCCTCTGGTAGATAATTGCCATACTTGTGAAGTTATAGTCCTAGTAGAAGAATAAGATGTCCAGAACTTCTCAAATCTAAACTATGTTCTCTGCTGAACCACCATATCAGTAGATATAAGAATAGAAAGTGATCAGAGGCAATTCTGGATAAATGAGTGACAGTGGCAGAAGGGTAAAGATGAAGCCAATTAGAAGTAGCCATGGCCTTATCCATTCTTTTTCAGACTCTAGCGGATCCCTAACGATTGTTACACCAAGTGAATTGAGAACCCAAGAACCCCATATCCAGAATATCGGCAGAAGATATGAAGGTCCTGAACTCAGCTTATCCGAGAAAGCAACAAACTGCCTGCCCCTTTTTTTTTCATTGGCCCCCACAATACAGTTGAAGTCTCCGGCAATGAAGGAGGGAAAGCCCTGGGCAAGCAGAGAAAGAATCTCAACCCAGAGAACTCAGTGCTCCTGAAAGTCAGTACTGGCATAAATACCCGAGAGGAGCCAAGGAACAGAGGTCCCCTTGGAAATGACAAAAGCAACCTGCTGACCGCAGCAATGAAAGGCGTCCACTCTAATGTTGGCATTTTTCTAAAGTACCAAGATACCTCCAGAAATACCGATAGACTCAACTGCATAAGAAACCCAGGATCTGAAAATATGTCTTCGTAAGCGAGCCAAACTAGCTTTGGACAAGCGAGTTTCCAGTAGGACATAGATGTCAAAACTATGAAGCTGCATAAGCTTCCCAAAAGAGGATCAAAATGATGATTTCTGGGCTCCTTTCACATTTTAGATAAGAATCTTCATCCAGAGACTTGCTGGGGGGACCCCCAACTGGTCACTTGTCATCTCCTCATCGGAGTGACAACTGGTTGGGAAGGTACCCTCCACACACCCCTTACCAATGCTATCCTCTATCTGGGGAGAATCCATAACCTTCACAGACTCATCCATCTGGATAGCCTTCTTAAGCAGAGAAACCACAGACTCATGGGATTGTCCCTCCATCTGGGAGATCTCACAGGCATCCCCAGGGCTGGGCCCATCCTTTCAATGGGTCTTCTTGGTCCCCAGGCCATACAGAGCATTAGGCCCCCGAGAAGTGTCCAAGGATGCCAAAAAAGTAAAGGTGGCTTGCGCACTACCTTTGTCGGCGAGGGGGGCTTTCCCTTTTGCTATAGTGGTCTTGGAGACCATCCTTTGAGACATAGGCTCCATAGGCTGGGCCCTCTTAGATGGGCCGGGATTGGCATCCTTGTGGGCCTTTGGGCGCCCAGCCCATTTGTCTGAACCCAACATTGCAAAAGGATTTGGGTCATTGCTCCTAGAGCTCTCTGGCCGCATGGTATAAGGCAACACTTGTTCAGCCTAGGCTTCAGCAACAGTGTTAATCGGTACACCCTCAGCAGACCGACACACTAGCTTACTCTGCTCAGTCCCCTGATCTGACAGAACCATCGATGGAGAAGAGGTCCAGCCAGAGAGCCGACCAGACTGCTGACGTGCAATCTTCTTAGGAGATTGCCAGCCGTCAGATGAAGCAGGGAGGTTCTGAGCTCAGTCCTCTGCTCAGTCCCTTGAACCGTCTGAACCATCTTCCTATAGACCGAAGATTGTTCCTGGGGGGGCCTTCATTGCCGAAGTGCAGCCATCGAGGGTCCGAATCTGGGGCCAACCAAGGAAGGAGCAGAGTCCGGCATTGAGGCGCAGGCTCCCACGAAGTGCAGGAAGCCACACAAACTGTGATGCCTTCAAGGTGTTCATAAGAAAACTGTTGCTAGAAGGGTGCTTTGCTCCCTCGCACTCTCGCCCTCGACCGGAGGGGTTTGCTCAAGTCAACATGGACACAAGCGCGAGCAAATCCCCCTCGTTTCCTCTCTTTGGTGGAATCATTAGTAAACATGAACTACTTGGCCACGATAGGATCGAAAATAAGATCTCATCGGTCTAGAACTCAATCGGGAGCTGAGGCAGTCGAATCCAGAGCAGAGCATTGAATAGGGAGTCTTCTGTTAGTATGAACTCCGATCGTCATTCCGCCACAATGATCGACTGTCCATTAGCAACCCAGGGCCTCCCAGAACATGATCTTTAGCTAGGGAGTCAGTGAACTAGAACATATAGTGCCGGTGAGCCAGACTGTAGCTTCAACCTTGCTGGGAACCCTTGCATGCTCAGACGATCACCTCAAGCGAAACCCAATGAGAGAGGCTCCGAGCTGGGATTGCATAATTCACCCATCCGCTCACTTCCTCCTCCAAAGCCTAAGTAGGAATCTCAATAATTTCTAAAAATTGACGCTCGAGCTCTACAATTTCAATCGGCGAGGGCGAAGGGGCAACCCAAACAAACTGATCTTTCAGAGCTTGATACCAAGCCATTCTGACGCTCTTAGCCCCATCAGACGCCGCCAAAGTTGGAGCTTAAAGGTTTGCCATAGTCCAGATAGATCTGATTGATGCCGACATCAAGGAACACCGAAGATCAAAGAAGTAGTCCGTTGCACTAATCTTAAAGCAAGAGCTAGCACTAATTCATTTTTTGAAGTAGTGTTTTGCGCTCTTTTCCTTCATGCGAGGCTCTAAGAGAGAGAGAGAGAGAGAGAGAGAGAGAGAGAGAGATATATGCTATTTTATTTTATTAGATTTGTTGAATTATCTTTTGGAATGAATTAGCTTATTCATATTAAATATAGTTCTATAATCAAAAGGAGAAAAAGAAAATGACCTCATCGCATGCTTTCCTCCGGCCTTCACTGCACTCTTCTGCTTCCTCTACTCTCGTTCTGCCACGCATCCCCATTCCACCCTTCGTATCCTCATAAAGTGCCCTACTTTTGCCCGTCGCCTTCCTAAACTTTATACCAGCTCCTCGCTCCTCGCCAACCGGCCATCGATCTAAAACCGACCATCGATCTAAAATTCTAGCATGTGAAGGCAAATACTCTCGTGAGAGGATCCAAGGGGTGGGTGGCTTACGAGGGAGCACCGTCTCTCGTGAAGCGTTCGAGGCACGTGTTGAAAGAAGCGGCTTCATCGATTCACTGGCATACCTCGAGTTACACGCGCAAGTTGACAAAAGGGCTGGCATCCTCGCATGTCGGACTTCCAGCCCTCCCACCTTGGGCTTCAAGAGTCTCGGTTGGTCGTTTTTCTTCTCTGCCTAATTTTATGTGGACCGAACATAGTTACTGGCTTACTGTTTGTTCTCGGCCTTTCTCTCTCTCTCTCTCTCTCTCTCTCAATTTTTTTTCGGCCACCCTTGAAATTATGGTTCAAATATAAAATAAATAAGTTGACTTCATTTAAAAAAAAAAAATTCAATAAAATATTTAGATCTATCTATGATCAATATAAATTAATTCAAATTCAACAAAAAAAAAATTAATATTTAAGATAAATTGAAACAAATCGTGTTTACATTTGAATTATGCATTTAACTATTGTTTTATGATTAAATATAATAATTAATAATAAAAAATAAATTCATCAAAAAACTTAATATAATAAAAAAATAACTAAACTTAAATTTCAATTTTAAAACTTTTGATTCTATTCTAATAAATGATTATTTTAAATTTATAAATTATACTATTTAAAATATATTAATACATTTGAAAATATTATAAATAAGAATTCATCAAATTAAATAATATAACATAAATTTTGAATATAATTAACTGAAAAAAAGAGATAAGACCAGACATAATTATTATTAGTGACTCATTTTAGTTTTCAGAACAAATTTTTCTTATGATCACAGCATCAAATTAGTAATGTAAAAGGATGATTTGTAGCATAAAAATATGATGTTTAATTACAAATCATTGATGGTTTGGGTATGGATCAAAATAAAATTTATTGAGAATTTTTTGAAACAAAACTGAATTTGAGATTTTTGAAACCAACCAAATTTATTCTCAATTAATTACCTTATTTTTATTATAATATTAACTTTATTTAAATCCTCATCAATCACACATATAAAACTTATTCTATAGTATAATGGGATAGAATAAGTTTAGGTATTTTTGCTTAACTTTTAAACTAAGTGGAACTTCTCTATTTTTTGTGAATCATTGTATGGTTAACTATCAGACACTTAACTTGTCAGTCATGACTTAATTTTTTTACAAAGATATTTTATTAATAAATATCTCAAACCATGAGTGCTTTTAGCTTAATTAATTGTTCAAAATATATAATTTAGTAACTAATAGGAACCTATACTTAAAATACTCAGAACCTATTCTAAAAGCATGAAATCTCAATAACTCGGCCCAGATTTACTGAAAAGTAGCATCTATTGTAACCTGCTATGTATTGCACTTAGTTTTGCTGCTGTAGAATAATTTAGTGTTACCCTTGCAATAGATCAAACTAGCATCCTACAAAGGATTTATCCTTGAGGGAGACTATGAATGTGTTCTTCCCTTTCTGAGGAGCTGCATGTATGACTTTTCTTCTAGAAGATTATAGGACTGTACAAAAACTAAGACATTGCTAAACTGAGGAGAGACTGGAGAGAGAATTGCCACAGATCCTACTGTGGGGTTTCATGACTCAATTCACCTTAGAAAAGGTTTGGATTCCTCTCATCATGAGCCTTTTTCCATGTCCACTTGGGCATCTGCAAGCCTTTGTCGTTACACAGCAGCAAAAGCCTTGGGTCAGCAAACTTGATTGGAAACCACCAACGGCAGTGGATAATTTTGCTGATAGGAAACAAGCTGCTCCATGTGTGAGAGATCGGCTTTATTTGATTTCATCTTTTGGCCTTTAATGATCCCCTTTTCCCATCTCGTTCTCGTCGTTCCTCTTGTCATGATTAAATTGTGCGTTCCAACTTTTGTTCACTCCTTATCCTCTGGTCCTTGGGAACTGCCTTCTTTGAATACTCTCTCTCTCTCTCTCTCTCTCTCTCTCTCTTTTGCAACACATGATTTTGAGAACTTTTTATCATGTGACAGTGGAAATGAATTGGCCATGCTACCCCTTCTACAAAAAGAACACTTATTGCTACTCAATTATAATCCACTAGAACAAATATCTTATTTGTGCTTATTTTAAACCACTATCCCTCTTTTTTTATGAAGTAATGGAGAAGTTAGGAACTTTCTCATGATGTATTAATTATAATATCAATAATTATGAACAAATATATAAAGAAGAGATTAGAAAATGTAGCAATTGAAGTTCAGGGTTGAGACAAATTGTTCATCAAAGAGTGCCAATAGAAATAGCCTCAGAAGAGCAGAGATTTGCCAACTCCTAGAAGGAATTTACAAAGGAACTTGAGTACCTTAAACAAGATGCACATTGTTCTAGCCACCAAAGTGTTGTTTTAACAAATGCCTAAATTTTCCAAGACAAATGTCTGCTAGTTGGTGTGTCTCTAAATTTATATGGATTACCTGAGAATAATGTTGAAGAAATCCAATTATTAGCCTGCATGAATACTTCTTTCATTCTTAAAATAAATCTAGAATTGGGGACAGCTTGTGAGGCTACATCATGGATCGCTCCAAACTCCAAGGCACACTTTCATTAAGGGGGGAAAATACTTCATAAATTGTGCCTCAACCATTGCTTCATCATTATAAGCTAGTTCCTGGTAGCTTCCTTTAAGTCTCCCATGTATTTCCTCCAGATGTTATTGATGTCTTATGTTGTGTCTCTTTCGTTTTCCTCTTTGATGCTATCTTTTTAGACTTCACATCAAATGCCCATAAAGAACAAGAAAAAAACATAAAAGAACCAAAATGAATCACCAAGACAAGGAAATGGATGAAAAGAGCCAAAGCTAAATTCAGAGTGCACATAAAGAATTTTCTAAGAAAATACCAGGCAGATGCATTGCAAAGAAAATAAAAGAATTTTACACACACTTTCTCATTTTAGAACTTATGCAATGAAAACGAGCTATATGGGTTGATGATCTAGCATAGAAAGGTGCTTGGATTTTTTTTCCCCTGCCATGACATATTAGCAAGTTGAGGACTTGTTCTAGTTTTTAATATCTTAAAATCAAGTTTTGAACAAGGTGCTTCTTTAGAGAAGTTTCAAGCTATATTATAAAACAACTTTGCCAATTCTAAATATATAACAAACAAGGAAAACACTTTGTGCTGCAGCAGCACGGTGGTATAGATGCGCGGCTAATTTGTGCATTCGATGATGCACAAAGATTTTTTCAACAAATAACTAATAATATAACATCTGAGAGCATGATAAATAATTAGAATAGAAAATAACCACATATAACCCGTATAGGTTTTCTATTATATTAATTAGATTCTAAATTTAGCTATTCATAATATTATGTAAATTTTATTTAGAACTTATCCAATGAGAACTGATATTGTGGATTCATGAGCTAGTATGAAAAGGTCAAGGCTAATTTTGTCATAATAATAAAAATTATACCAAATATGCAAAAATAAAAATAATCTCAATCGATAAATTATAAATTGACTATTTTGTTGCAAAATTCTCAAGAAGAATATTTTCCATATAGTTAAATACAAATATTTGTAACCTTTGCTATTATTAATTATTTTAATTAATTAATTCAAAATTCAATTAGTTATGCCTTTTTTTTTTTTTAGTACCTAAGTCTTGGGTCCTGCATATTATTCAAATTTGTTTGCATTGAGTGCAGCTCTATATGAATCATACCTTTTCTTTGCTCCAATTCATTCTAATTATTAGTTTCCAATTTAAGAAATTATCTCATTCTCATGTTGATACTTTGATTTACTATATCAAATTCAACTTTCTTCCATTAAACTTAGTTTCAAATGAAATAAATTCTTTCCTTTCAAATCTTGAAATATCCAAACCTTAATTCATTGCATCACATTCGGTTCATTTTATATTTAATTTATTTCTAAATTGAATTTATCATTTTTTTATTATTTTTTATTCTTGGAATTTGGTGAGTTTTAACCATCTATTGGTGGAGTGTTTGGTTCAATGCATCAAATCTATTCTGGTTAAAAAAGAAAAAGACAATATATATTTATCAAATCTACTAATTGCCATAAAGCAAGTAGCAATGCTAATTCAAACAATTGCGGCAAAAAGGTCCCAAAAAATTTTTAAAAAAAATCTTTCCCCTTATCAAATAAATAAATAAAAATAATGATCATGTCAGCGAGTATCCCAGCTAATGGCCAGAAGATTTTTTTTTTTTTCCTAGATAAGGAGAGCACAAGGCTATTTCTCTCATTTCGTGGCACCGTTCCTCCTCCCGCTCCATAACGAAGTGGAAGATCGGCGAGGGCCCTCTCCCCTCTCTTTATATAAGAGAGGAAGGGACCCTCCATCCCTCCAACCTCGAGAAAGAAGAAAGCGAAGGCCAATTCCAAATCCTTGTCTTCTATCCTGCATTCTTCTCTGTAGCTTCTAGTTGTTTTGCTAAGCGCGGAGTCCATCTCCCGATCCTGGTCTCCTCCTCCTCCTCCTCTTCTCTTCTCTTCTCTTCTTTCCAGAGAGACGCATGAGTCTGATCCTAGGCTACGATGATCACCGGCGTCTTCCGAGACAGCTACGATAATAGAAGGGCGGCGAAGAGTTCTCGGCAGGGAGGAATTCCTACCAACAAGACTGAACGTGGCGTTTTGGTGAATTTTTCTAAAAAGGGAGAGGAGGAGGGAAGAAGGACGGAGAAAGCTGGACGATGGCGGGAAGAGGGCCTTATGGGAGTTCAAACATGGCGGCGGCCTTGCTCCAGAATCAAGGGATTTCTCCCGAGACTTTTGATGCCCTTCTTTCTCGAGGACTTTCTCGTGGAGCATTCGACGGTACCAATTCTTTTCCTCTCACAGCCCCTGTAATTTTTTGCTTTGGATGTCAAAAGATCTTATTTTGAGGATCTAATCGAATTAAACAAGTAACGGATGTTCTGGATTGCGGAATGAGGGTTGGAAGTGGGGTTTCGTAGACATCTAGATATGTTTTTCTCTTCTTCTTGGTCTTGCATGAGCGTTTCTTTTGCTTTCTTTGATTTCTGGATCCAAGATTGGACTCAATAGAACAAGGTCTGAACTTGTGATGTGCCTCTTCCAACACTGTTGCTTAATGTTTGATTTTCCTGTGCTAACACGACAGAGTCTTTCTATATTTATCAAATACACCGGCAATCTCTGTACTACGGTTTGAGTTATCGTATTTGATGATCTGTATGTTTCTAGTTTTTGTGATTCAAAGGACTGATGCATCTTCTGCTTTGAATTTTACCTTTGTTGATGTTTCCAATGACTCGGTTAGTTCTTTCTGGCAATAGTTCTGACATAGTCCTCTGGATTTCCATGCATAACCTTTACAATTTTCATCTTCCAGGACTTCTTCATTTCAGACTTAGAATGTTTCAACAACAATTAAATTTCAATCAGTTACTTTGAATGCTGAATTCCATCCAACTCAACAGTAATTCTTTATAAAATCGAAAGTTTTCGCCATATTGAACTGGATTCAGTTGATCATTGTTCCCTTTCAGTATCTTGCTCTGCTGCCTGCACTGGTAGATTCTGGGATACAAAGTGCTTTTACGTTTTGCGTTCCTCCTTTTGTTATAATTTCAAGGGGTGAAGAATGATCTAATTTTGTGGCATTTCCTTTTTACCATTTATTATACTGATGGTAATGGGCAACTAACACTCTCCTTCTCATTTTCTTTCTGAGTTTCTTTTCCCCTTAAAAATCTGTGTTGCCTTACCTCTGTCTTTGTTCTGTCTTTGTCATGGTTCCCATCTTTGCGCACCACTCTTTCGGGAAATGTTAGTATGCGCTGGTGAAGGACTTAGTGATCATATTCTTGTCATAGATTTTACTTGTTCATGAGGGAAGAGAAAAATAATTTAACAAGCTTATTGTCAGTTAGAACAAAATTTCTCTTGTATTAATTTTCATGATATATTAAAGAAAATAAAACCTGTTTAACAACTTAGAATATAGGATCATTAAAGAAAAGTTAATGAAACTAATAGATATAATGATTATAAGGAAAATTAATGTAGCTTGCTTGCAGAAGATTAACTGGATAGTAAAAAGAAAAAGATTGATGGTTTTAAACTTTGGTATACAAGCAAAGATAGAAATAAAAATGAAGTAAAGATTATTATAGATAAAAACCTAAAAGATAAAATTATAGACATTAAGAGGATAGAAGATAGAATAATTTTAATTAAATTAGTGATAGATAAGGAGTCAATAAATATTATTAGTGCTTATGCTCCTCCATTAGGTTTAAATAGTGTAATAAAGCAAAGTTTTTAAAAGATATGGATGGACTAATTCAAGAGATTTCTATTAAAGAAAATTATTTATCGAATGAGATTTGAATGGATATGTAGGAAAGTATAATATAAGTTTTGAAAGAGTATATGAAGGTTATGACTTTGAAGATAAAATGATAAAAGAAATACCATTTAAGAGTTTACGATGGCATATGATTTAATATTAGCCAATACATATTATAGAAAGAGAGACTCAGTTTGATAACTTTTAAAAGTGAATATAATATTACTCAAATAGTTTCTTTCTTGTTAGATTGATCAAGTGTTTTGTAAAGATTGTAAGGTTATAACGGATGAGGGTTTAACTACACAACATAAATGAATCGTTATGGATGTATGTATTCAAAATAGTGGTAGCTCTAATCGAGGATAAATTAAGGGAAGAACGATTTAGATGGTTTAGACATGTGCAACGTAGACTTAGAGATGCACTTATGTGAAAAAATGACTTGATACATATAAAAAGAAAAAGAGGTAGAGATAAATAAAAAATCACATAAATTGAAGTGATAAAGAAAAACCTAGAATCTTTGCATCTTACAAAAATATGATAATAAAGCTGAATAAAGAAAAGGAATTAATATAGCTGATCCCAAGTAGTTTGGAATTATGGCTTTATTGTTATTGTTGTTGTTTATTAATTTTTCTGACATTTATCTATGGTGACAAAATTTGTACTTGTGTAGCTCTTATAAATTCCTTGGTGCAATTAACAAAAGCTATTTACAATATAAAATTTAAATGTGTATGAGAAGTGTTCTTTTCATAAATTCAGTATGAAAATCTTGCTTCCCTGCTCAACGATATCTTAAAACTAACATCATTCTTTCAGATTTTTTTTTTAAATAACAGAATACTTGATTCAGTATAAGCCAAAATTTTTCCTCAGAAACGTGATATACCATAGAAAACTCTCCATTCATATATCTATATTAAAAAAAATGCAATTATATCTATTGTTGGGTGGCTACATTAATTTTGATTTATACTAACACTTTGATATATTATAAATTCTTAAAAAATTCTGTCGCAGGCTCAAGGTCTGTGATGAATATTGAAGATGTTCATGGAAACAGGACTGAACAGCCCTTTTGCAGACCCTTTGAGTTGGAAGAAACTGGTGATGAGGAATGGGACGAGGGCGTTCACCAAACAGAAAAGAAGAGACGGCTCACAGCAGATCAAGTTCAGTTCCTTGAGAGGAGTTTTGCACTTGAAAACAAGCTAGATTCAGAGAGGAAAGTTCAGCTTGCAAGGGATCTTGGGCTACAACCCAAACAGGTTGCAATATGGTTTCAAAATCGCCGTGCTCGATGGAAGGCAAAGCAATTGGAGAAGGACTATGAGTCCCTGAGATCTAGTTATGATGCCCTTAAGGCTGATTATGATAACATGCTCAATGAGAAGGAGAAACTTCAAGCCGATGTAATCCATTCAGCACTTTCACGAAGTACTTGGTTCTTTGATTTTCTCTAGAAACACTGCTTCTAGTCTGCCAAAAATTTCTATTCCTTAATTATTTTTTCTTAACTCAACTCATCTAAGCCTTTTCCCAACTACATGGGATCAGTCACATGAATCTGCTTTCTCCATTCTGCTATATTCAGGATTAAGTCAACCCCCTAGCCTTTCGCATAGTTTGATTTAATAGATTCATGTTTTAAGAAATCTGACGGAGTTTTATACTGGCTGTCAACTATCTAACACAACTCTCCTCCTTTACCCGGGCTTGAGACCGGCCTTGGCGGAGTTCTTAATTATTTTTTCTAACTTTGAATATTTTGTGTTTACTTCTTTAGGTTATCAACTGTCCTTGAATTTTTGGTACTATGTCAGCTGTCCTTGAAGCACTAAGATACACAAGGGGTCAAACAATGTTTTTATAAATGACACTTGAATATAGTCTAGCAGTATAAAATGATAATACTGACTTTCTTATTTTCAGCTATCACTTTCATTCCGATCTTTAGTAATAGTTCTTGATTTGTTTATATGTATAGTTCGGTTAACATTTTGCAGTTGTTTCGAATGGCATAGAGCATGATTTCTAATTTTGGCTGGCATAGAGCATGGCTAAGATTTTGCAACTGTTTAGAATGGCATAGTTACCTTGGGTGCTTCAATGAACTAATCTAATTCTGGCTCGCAGTCATTGTATCATTACCACTGATGCCTAAATAATGTTAAGGTGTCTAGAAAGGTGTAATGCTTCTAACTACTTCACTAGATTTTCTGGTCCCACATTTTTCTGATTACTGCTAAGAAATGGGGTATATTTAGATTGTTGAGACGTGTCATGTATATATGTTGTTTAGATAATTCTAAATTACTGAACCATTAGACTCATCAACTCGAGCTTCCTCTTGCCAGGTTCTTTCTCTCACAAACAAGCTCCTCCTCAAAGATATGGATATCAGCATCTCGGTACCATTTGACTTCAACAAATGTCCTCACCAATTGCAGAACTTGGTCTCAAATTCAATGTGTGAGATGAAAGGAACAAATGCCCAAGTCACAGTATGCAAGCAAGAGGACCGCAGCTCTGCCAACAGCACCGTGTTGGACTCCGAGAGCCCGCACTATATTGATGAAGGAGCACACTCTGTGCCAATGGAGCCTGTGGGTTCTTCCAGTGCTTTTGAACCTGATCAATCTGACCTCTCGCATGCCGGAGACGTTGATGAGGCCAAAGCGTGCAGCTTCCTGGGGCTTGAAGACAATTTGAATAATTATGGGTTCCCTGCGGAGGACGATTCCTATTGGGACTGGCCTTAAACTCATACCATCTTCGATCTGTACCTGGTTTACTGTGTTTCTCCTCCTCATGCCTGATATTAATTAGGTGGTCAATGATTAGCAATAAGGCCATTTTAGTGGCAACCGAAATCCGGATGGGCTGTGGAACTTCTCTTCTTTGCATTCAGTTTGTTCATATTGGATACAGTTTCAAAGCTTCTTTATAAAAAACCGTGGCAAGGGAAAGGTTTATTTGTCAATATCAGAGGTAAACACTAGATCCTGTTCTCAGGATGGCTGCCAAAAA
>UESW01004604.1:676345-743170 GCA_900491605.1 Calamus simplicifolius
TTCTAGGGCAGAGGCGACCCCTCGTTCATTTCTATCTTCTCAAATCAATCAAAATCTCTCTCTCCAAGATTTTTCCAACCTACCAAATCCTTAAAAAATCCTTGATTAACCTTTCCACTAAATCAATGGCACCTAAAACCCGTGGTTCTAGCATGGCAGCCGGGGATGAAGAGGAAGAAGACGGTGAGGCATCCCGCTCGTGAACCATCTCTGAGCATGGATTCCACCTTGTCATCTTCAACTCCGAGTGCTTCTCCTGCTGCGGCCACCTCTCAGGTAGACCGCCTAGCCGATAGAGTTATTACAACCGGGGAAAGGTGGATTTTGAGCTATTTGAGGCGGAGGGTTTTCTTGTAGGAAGATAATTAATTGAAATGGGATGGGAGAAAATGTGTTCATTAGATTGCCCAACCTACCCTGCCTTGGTTAAAGAGTTTATAAAAATTTGTCAAGAGGAGATAATGGATTGGTCAGCTTGATTAGAGGAAATAGGATAAATGTCAGTGGATATTCTCTCAAGACTTTTGAATCTTTCAGTGTCTGGTCCTTCTACATTTTCACCTGAGGATAGAAGCCCAGCTTTATCAAGATTGTTTAAATAAAAAATTGTTGGTTTTGAAGAAGTCCAAGCAAATCAACTATCTTTGGAATTAAGGCTTCTCCATAAACATTTGCAGTAGGATTCTGTTCCCTAAGACTGGGAGGTTTGATTATGTATCTGAGAGAGAATTTTGTGATGATGTGTAGTGGCTGGGAGACCTATCAATCTCCGAATATGATAATTTGGTTCATAGCTGACTGTGGGAGCAAAAGAAATCTAGTCTACCCTATGCATGATATTAACTAAGATTTTTCAAAGCCAAGGGATGATTATTTCCGATAGTGAGCCATTGAGAAATTGAGACACACTGATTTACTATAGCTTAGCCACTATTCATAGGATGGGATTGTGAAGAAAGATGGTAGATGGAAAGAAAAAATCAGTTGGAAGACAGAGCCGCTGATGTTGAGGCACTGGACCTTCTGTTAGACATTCTTCACCTGTGCCTCCTAGTTCTTCTGTTCCAGTTTCGGCTCCTTCTCCTGCTCCAATGTTTTATCAGCTATCTTCTTCATCTATTGGTTTTCGGATCTTCAGTTAGAGCAGCTCAAGAGTCTTCTTGATGCTCAAGAGGAAGAATGAAGACTGAGCTTGACAGTAAATTCTTGAATCTTAAAGAAACTCTCTATTCATTAGAAGATCGAATTACCAAGATTGAATCTACTCTTAGCTCCTCTACTGAGTCTTTAAGTGGTGATTTAGAATATTTTTTGAAGAACAACTTAAGATATTTGTGGAGATGGTGAGACTTATGCAAAGTGCAATGCCGAGCTTCAAGACAGATTTTAACTGCTTATACTTTTGTGGATGAAAGACTGAGAGATTATGTCAGCTTCAACTGATGGAATGAGAACATCATAGATCACTTAACAAGAATTGTAAGGACACATTTTTGATGTAATGGATGTTTAGCTTTTGCAATGTAATGAAATTTATATTATGTTACATTTTGATATAATGAAGTAATGAAAGTTAATTTTGAATGTTCATGAGTTTGGAGTTTGAATGTACTTCTCTTATTTATCAATGAATCTCAGTTCATATAGCATATCTTAAATCGTGAATGTGATTGTGTTTGATGCTTCTCTACCTTTTTGCTATAACAAAAAAGGGGGAGAGTTTTATACATGACTGTATATGCATGGGAGAAATTAAACGAATGTTATTGTATATGCATATAATAAATAATTGATTGAGGGAGAGAAGGGAGTAAAATTAAACATTACACATACAGAGAATGAAAAAGCAATTTAGATGAAATGCTGAATTTTTAATTTAAACGGTGTATGAGTTTAAATTGAATGAATGGGATATTTATTTGAGTTTCATAGGGGGAGCTACCTCATTCAGGGGGAGCCTAACTATGAAATTAAATAAATTCTTCAATTAATCATGCATATACTCAATGTTTTTGTCATCATCAAAAAGGGGAAGATTGTTGGAGAGATTATTGAGAAATTGTTGCCCAATTTTATTGATTTTGATGATTACCAAAGCCATGAGTATATTAAAAGATGCAAAAAATTATTTACATGAGCAATGAATTTATTTTCATAATCAATGAGTTTGTTAAGTATAACTATAATCAATTGAAAAATAGCTTCAAGCTCCATGTTTAAGCTTTCAAAAGAAATCTTTATACTTCATATTTCAATCAATGAGTTTTTGGAACATATCTTGAATTAATTCTTAATGTCAAATTTATTATATTCAAGTCAAAAATTGATTTAAAATTAATCTGGAACGAATTTCAAAGTCAATCAGAAAATTCTTTAATTTTTGATACGTTCCGGAGCCGACTCTAGAGTTTCAGAGTCAACTCCACTCAGTTACAGAGATTCTTGATTTTCTCGAGTTGACCCCTGTAATTTCAAGAGTCGACCCCCGATATTGTCGAGCCGACTCCATGACTGTAAGAGTCAACTCTGCTCAGACTCCAGAGAGTATTTTTCTAAGCACTTCTCGAGTCGACCCCTTGCTTTTCATGAGTCGACCCCCGACTGTCAGGAGCCGACACCTTATTTTTCTTGAGTCGACCCCTTAACTATCTGAATGTTTCTATTTTTGGCATCGCGTCTTCGAGCCGACTCGCCTAAAGTTGGAGCTGACTCCAATAAATTTGGGCTGATTTTTTCTGTATGCCAACTCAGTGCCAACGGTAATTTTTTTATAATGGCTATATTTCTTTATTTCTAACGGCTATTTTTTGTAGAGTCTATAAATAGAGAGCCATTTTAAATCAAAATAATATATACATATAGATCAAGAGAGAAAAAAAAAAGAAAAAGGAAAAATCTTTCAGAAGAAAAATAGAGCATCATTTGAAAAATCCGAGATTCAAAAATAGAGTGAAGAGAAGGAGTGAAATCAAAGGAGACTTCATCTGTGCTCAAGTCCATCAATCCAAGAGAGTCTAGAAGAAAATCCAAGAGCCATTCAAGATCAAATCAAGAGATTTTCAACATTCAAAGAAAGGGAGTAAAGTTCAAATCAACTCCAACATTCAATCCGTGAAGATCTGAGCTGAGGCCCGATTCCACACTTCAAAGGAGCTGAGGAAAAGAAGAAAAGAAGAAAAGCCTTGCACTCAAATCGAATCTAAACAGGCCCTTCTAAACTTTGCTTTTATTTTGAAATATCTTCTCAAAAGGAGCTGTTTTGTACTAAACTTATATTTTATCTTATTGTTTGCTAATTCAATCAGTGGATTGAATTAGTGGAGGAAGTTTACCTCGGCACAAGCTAAGGATAGCTTGTGTGTTGGGTTTTGTGCTGGTGAGCCCGTGTAAAACCGGCTGGGTTCGTTGTGATCCCGGATAAACAATAAGTTTGGGTTGTAAGCTTGTAAAACAACTCGACTGTAATCGAGAAGATTATAGTGTGGACCCAAGTGGAACTTGAGAGTGGACGTAGGTGTTGGATACACCGAACCACTATAAAATCTTTATGTTTGTCGTGTTCATTTGTCTCTCTCTCTCTTGCTATTGTGCTTTAACTTGAATTAATTATATCCTCTCATCAATAGTTTAAAATTATTTTAAAAGGCTTGATTTTTAAAGAACCCAATTCACCCCCCCCCCCCTCTTGGGTTGCCATCTGGGCCAACAAGGGTTTAGGGTTTTATGGTTTAGTGTTTAGATTTTAGGGTTTTAGGGTTTTAGGTTTAGGGTTTAGGGGTTTAGGGTTTAGGTTTTAGGGGTTAGGGTTTAGGTTTCGGGTTTTAGGGTTTTAGGGTTTAGGGTTTAGGGTTTAGGGTTTAAGGGTTTTAGGGTTTAGGGTTTTAGGGTTTTAGGGTTTAGGGTTTTAGGGTTTTTTAAGGGTTTAAGGGTTTAAGGGTTTTAGGGGTTTAGGGTTTAGGGTTTATGGTTTAGGTTTAGGGTTTTAGGGTTTTAGGGGTTTAAGGTTTTAGGGGTTTAGGGGTTAGGGTTTATGGTTTAAGGGTTTAAGGGTTTAAGAGTTTAGGGTTTAGGGGTTTAGGGGTTTAGTGTTTTAGGGTTTAGGGTTTAGGGTTTTAGGGTTTAAGGGTTTAAGGGTTTTAGGGTTTAAGGTTTTAGGGTTTAGGGTTTTAGGGTTTAAGGGTTTAAGGGTTAAGGGTTAGGGTTTAGGGTTTTAGGGTTTTAGGGTTTAGGGTTTAGTGTTTAGTTGTTTAGGGTTAGGGTTAAGGGTTTTAGGGTTTTTAGGGTTTAGGGTTTAGGGTTTCGGGTTAGGGTTTTAGGGTTTTAGGGTTCGGGTTAGGTTTTTAGGGTTTAGGGTTTATGGTATAGGGTTTTTAGGGTTTCGGGTTTTTCGGTTAGGGTTTGGGTTTTTATGGTTTTAGGGTTTTTAGGGTTTAGGGTTTCGGGTTTGGGTTTTGGGTTTTAGGGTTAGGGTTTAGGGTTTAGGGTTTAGGGTGTTTAGGTTTTTAGGGTTTAGGGTTTTTAGGGTTTAGGGTTTAGGGCTTAGGGTTTTGCGTTTTTCGGGTTAGGGTTTAGGGTTTTAGGGTTTTTAGGGTTTCGGGTTTTTAGTGTTTAGGGTTTAGGGTTTTTAGGTTTTTTAGTGTTTCGGGTTTAGGGTTTAGGGTTTTAGGGTTTAGGGTTTAGGGTTTAGGGTTTAGGTTTTAGGGTTTAGGGTTTAGGGTTTCGGGTTTTAGGGTTTAGGGTTTAGGGGTTTTAGGGGTTTAGGGGTTTCGGGTTTTAGGATGACACCCGTCGCATGCCGAGCATGCAAGGCGTCTCGAATTTTGACACATAAATCATATAAGGCAAACTTCAATCCATGATTTATTATAACTATAATTATCAGTTTTGGGCTACCAGCCCTACACACAAGCCTACTAGGCTACATCAAATAAGGATCATAATTTATTTAATAGAGCTCCATCTACCCCAATATCCTTCTTCACTCCTATGGCTCTGAAAAACATTGTGAGAATTATATGAGCTCACACTCAATAAGTAAGCTTAATACAGTTTTAAAATCATCATATCTTATCATATCATATCAAGATATTCTCAAATCACATTTTTATAAAAACTTCAATTTTAAATACATTTATTATGCTATCAGCACATTCATGTCATTAGTACGGACAAGGTCCACACCAACTTGGGCTACCATAGCCCAAAAAGGGATCCATTGGTGCCTTGTCCTTCTTGCTTAACCGGTTATAAATCACTCAACCAACTCCCAATTATCCGATGGGACAATTGGAGGGGCAATCTACCCCCTTAACAGAGGCGACCTCCTCGTCGCCGGGTAATTGATCACAACCACCAGGCAGGCAGGATTCTAGAGGTGGCCCCCACAGGTTCAAGAGGTGGCTCCCATCCCCTATGGATGTAGTACTTTGTCCTGTGTGGCACTTAGCTCCTGCATTTCCGACTGGTGTGAGGCTTTGATACACTAAAGCTGTCATTATTTTTCTTTATGTGTCCCACGGCCCTACAACACACATCTTGTGTATCGCTCTTAAATATCCCCTAAGAGGAAGGGTCCTGGTACCAGTATTCTATCATCTGTCATGTGATAATCTATCATATGATAATGTGATAATCTGTCATGTAGGAATCTATCATGTAATAATCTATCATGTGAGAACCTGTCATGTGGGAATCTGTCATGTGAATTTCTATCATGTGCGAACCTGTCATGTGGGAATCTATCATGTGATAATCTGTCATGTGAGAACCGCGGCGACACATAAAGTTTTGCTGTCATTATCATAATTACATATTATCATAGTAATAACATGATCTTGCCAAATTAACATAATATATTTAACTGTAAGTTCATAGTTCACAAATTAAATAATTAATAAAATTATAATACTTGACTTACTTACCTCAGTATGCAAATTCCAATTGATAACCCAGCAATTTGGATGCCTGGGTACCTACAGTATCATTTTTCATTATCAAATTTCTAAAATCTGAATTATAAAATAATTCTTAAATTCTACCCAAACCACTTCACGGGCCCAACTTTGGTCTCGAATATCTCTCAATGTATACACCCAAATAAGGAAATAAAATTATCCCCAAAAACTAGAATCAATCCTGATTTGGGCCATATAATTATTTTTCCAATCTCGGCCCATTATAGGGCCCAACACCCTACCCAAAAGGCTCTAGAAATGGCCTAACATGGCCCAAAGATTGGACGGCCCAAACAGCCCAAAAATTCCTATCACCCAGCTCCTCTTGCCATGAGCCTTTTCTGGAAACCTCCTCACGTTCCCATATGTAACGGCTGGAATTAATTTTCTAAAGCCCCTCCACTCTCACATACCTCTTCCGTGGAATTTCCACCCGCTTCTTGTCTCTAACTTTTCCAGGTAATAATATCAACCTCCAGCTCTCGTTGCAAACGTGAAGGCAAAGATACTACTGTTACTGTGTGTGAGTCAATGGACTGCTCCATTGGCCGACACCGCAGCATTGCAGCTGAGTAGCATACGTGGAGGCAGCTGGATGTCGTTCGATCGTCTGTAGGAACTCCTCAACGGCTCCGATCGTACCTTCTCGTTCTCCTCTTACTCGCTCGAGGTAGAGACTAGAAGACGCCTTCAATCCTTCGTTCGTTGGCATTGGATTGATTTCATTTCCTTCCCGGGACCTCTGCCCTTTAATTTATAGGTGCAGCCACCGCCTTATCTAAAGCTTCTCCCATCCTTATCCATATCCCATGCACCGCCTCAAATAACCCACCGCCCAATCTCTTCCAAAGCTTATCCCTTGATGGCCGTTTGAATATGCTGATGAAGGGATTAAATTGCAGCTGAAATTGACTCCTCAATCTTCATCCAAAAGTCCAACGGTGATTTTAGATAATGGCTAAGTAATGCCCCCAAAATCTATCCATATCTTGTGTTAGTTGCTTTTAGGATAATGACTAATTTATCCCTTCAAAATTGCTAGCTAGAAGGGATGCAGACTCCTCAAATCAAGGTATTTGGGATAACGTTAGTTAGGGGAGATTTGAAATTTAAATCTAGACTCCTCAAATCAAGGGATTTGGGATAACGTTAGTTACAGGGAGATTTGAAATTCAAATCTAGACTCCTCAAATCAAGGGATTTGGGATAACATTAGTTACGGGGAGATTTGAAATTCAAATCCCTGGAGTCTATCGTTCCGATCTCGTGATCAACTCTTGCGAGTAGTTAGCGAAATCCGGGGATTACAAAGAACAGAGAGAAGAAGAGAAGGGAGAAGGGACCGTGGGTGGTGAGCTTCGTAGGAGAGAAGGGCGACGGCGTCGGGATCACGACGATGACCGGCGGTGAAGTGTAAGGCAACGGTGGAGGAGGAAATGGGAGAAAGAGGGTACCCATTTTTTTAGATACCTCACATATCTCGTATTCTCTTGCTTCGAATTCCCAGCGTCCCGCTAAATAATTAGGATAAAATCCAACATGAGCTGTTGAGCTGAATCGGAAGGAGAAATTAGGATTTAATGACTGCGCGATCACATAAAGATGGCAGATTTATGTTTGTTCGCTTAATGATCAGTCATGACCTGTTTCAGTGATTTTAGGTAAGTAGAAAATCAACTATTCTTAGACATCAGTTAAACCCAAATAACAGCAAAAAATCGTATTCTTCCAAGTAATTCATGCAAGGTTATCTGGTTTCCTTCTGATACATCATGTGAAAATATGATTTGGTTTTGCTATCAAAGGAGCAATCGCGTTTTGAGAGCTAACTATAATAATGTACAAAAGATATGAATATTGTTTTGTTAAATGATGAAACTATTCAATTCTAATATATCAACATGTCATCTCTGGACAAATTCTTTAGATAAAGGTGGGATAAATATATAATTGCTTGCAGATTAACACGTGACTGACACCTGAAGAGAAATATAGAGATCGCAATGATTTTCAGCAATTGTGAACCAGTGACATGCTTTGACGGTCACAAACCTCTCCATGGAGGAGATTCTGTGTCAGAGGGCGGTGATTACCAAGTATTTGGGCCTGGGTAATCTACTTTAGCCAGCTATTCCCTTCCTTTCTCTGAAGATTAATTTACCTGTAATCTATCTTGTAATGGACAGTTATCTGAATCATTTGAACCTTCTTGGGACCAAAATTCTGAAGACAATAATCATAGTTCAAGCTTCTCTACTTTTTAAGTCCGTAGACACCATCCAGAGCACCAGCATTTGGATTTGGGAAGGCTTAGAAAATGTGCTGAATTCTTTGATGAACAAATGTCATTGCACACCTTCGTATGTAGAACATATAAATAGATTTTAAAGAGCAAGTTCAGCCAAATCAAAGGTTCTAGTCACAGCATTGTACCAAGATTCATTCCTCCTCTTCCTCTGTGCTTCATCTAATCTGGGATGGAAGATAGTAGTCTTCTCTGTGTTCAGCAGCAAATATCTGTTCTTCAGTAATAGAGCTTGCTTGTCTATACACTCATTAGAAGATATTTAGAGTGGTGTTCATAGGGATGGTATTTTATTGGTTGCTTGTTCAAGTTTCTGATGGATGGATGTGCTTGACTTTGCAGTGAGATGGATTGGAAGTACATCTTAAAACTGGACAATCAGGCCTTCATGTGGATTCTAAACTGAGTTCAGGTTCTTACTGTGGTTATGGTTGTTGGGAATACACCCTCAATCACCCTCGGAACAAATATGCGTGCACAATCACAGAAAAATATACCGATCTACCACAATCACAGAATATGCGGAATAAAAATAAACACCACACAAAAACACCAAATTTACGTGGAAAACCCCTCCAATGTGAAAGGGAAAAACCACGGGGCAAATTCCGAGAGCACTTCACTAATCTTAATAAAAGATTACAACTTTTCTCCTAATTTCTTTTTGCCCAAAAATTAGGAAACACTTCGAACTTAAAATAATAGTTGATGTGGGTACAAGAAGGATCTCACCAACGTGTGGTTGCTCTTCCGTGCCCCCCAAATCTGCTCTCAGACTCGTCCGTATCGACCTCCTGAGGTTGCACAGGATTTTTCCCAAGCCTGGGCTTCTCTGGATCTCTCTCAGGCCGCACACAGCTCTCCCCAATCTGGGATTTTTCTTCTCTCGTATATCCCACATACGGATCTCTCTCCCCCCTTTATTTTGGGATTTTTTTCCTTTTTGAAAACAGCTCCGTAACAAACTGTGATGCAGTTTGTTATCATGGGCTCCGTAACAAACTGTGAGTTTGTTATCATGGGCCGGTTCCCTCCCCACGTGGAGGGAGCACCCAACAATATCTCCCCCTCCCGACTACGTGGGGAAATCCACCAAGCCTGCTTTCTTTCTACAAGCTTCAACCTTCTTGATAGGTAATGACTTTGTCATTATATCTGACCCATTATCATCTGTATGGATCTTCTCCAACAGCAACTGCTTCTCTTCCAGGACCTGTCTGATCCAGTGATAACGCATATCAATGTGCTTCGACTTGGAGTGAAAAGTCGGATTCTTGCTCAGGTGAATAGTGCTCTGATTGTCACAATAGACCACATAAGTATCATGTCTAACACCCAGCTCCTGAAGAAATCTCTTCAGCCACAATATCTCCTTGCATCCTTCTGTCACTGCTATGTACTCGGCCTCTGTGGACGATAATGCAACACACTTCTGTAACTTGGACTGCCATGAAATTGCACCTCCTGCAAATGTAACCAAGTAACCGGATGTGGACTTCCTGGAGTCAACATCTCCTGCCATATCTGCATCTGTATATGTCTGTAACACAGGTTCTCCCTGTCCATAACAAAGACTCAAGCTAGTTGTACCTCTCAAGTACCTCATGATCCATTTGACTGCTGCCCAATGCTCCTTTCCTGGATTCGCTAGGAACCTGCTCACTAAGCCAACTGCATATGCTAAGTCTGGTCGGGTACAGACCATAGCATACATAAGACTACCCACGGCTGAGGCATAAGGGACTCTATTCATCTCCTGCTTCTCTTCCTCTGAGGCTGGGCTCTGCTCTGAACTCAGCTTGAAGTGTCCAGCTAGTGGACATGCCACTGACTTGGCATTGCTCATGCTGAATCTCTGAAGCACCTTCTCTATGTATTTCTTCTGGGACAACCATAACCTGCATGCTTGTCTATCCCTGAATACATGCATCCCCAATATTTGTTTCACTGGCCCCATATCCTTCATATCAAAAGCTTTCCCTAACTCCTTCTTCAGTGTGGCAATCTTGCTGGAGTCCTGCCCAACAATCAACATATCATCCACATATAAGAGAAGGATGATAAAATCACCTCCAGGGAACCTTCTAATGAAGACACAATGATCTGTGGTTGTTCTTTTATAACCAACCTGTACCATGAAAGCCTCAAACTTTCTGTACCACTGCCGGGGCGCCTGCTTGAGACCATACAGACTCTTTCTGAGTCTGCACACCATGTGCTCCTTGCCTTTCACCTTGAAACCTTCAGGCTGCTCCATATAGACCTCTTCCTCTAAGTCACCGTGCAAGAATGCTGTCTTCACGTCCAACTGCTCTACCTCCATGTTCATGCTAGCTGCCAATCCTAACACCGTCCTGATTGAGGTCATCTTCACTACTGGAGAAAATATCTCATCGAAATCAACTCCCTTCTTTTGTGCAAAGCCCTTCACAACTAGTCGTGCTTTATATCTAGGCTGTGAGCTTTTCTCTTCTGCCTTTACCTTGTAGACCCACTTGTTTCTGAGTACCTTTCTCCCCTTGGGCCTAGCTACCAAGTCATATGTATGATTATGCAGAAGAGAGTCCATCTCCTCCTGCATAGCTCTCTGCCACTGCTCCCGCTGCTCACTGACATGGGCCGCCTCATATGACTCTGGCTCATCTGCATCTGTCAACATGATATATTCATGCACTGAATACCGACTAGATGGTTGCCTTGCTCTCGTGGATCTCCTCACCTCTGTCGGTAGCTCCTCCTCAGGGATCTGAATCTCCTGATCTGTATCCTCAATAGGTGTAGGCTGCTGCTCATCTGCACCCTGTACTGGCTGTTTCTCTGGCTCATCTGCATGAACTGCTGGAGGACTGACAGGCTCTATATCTACTGGGCCATACATATCTGACTCAGACTGATGCTCTGCCCTCTTGATGTCTTCTATGGTTTGATCCTCATAGAATATGACATCTCTGCTCCTGACTACCTTCCTATCAACTGGGTCCCACAGCTTATAGCCAAACTGCTCATCACCAAACCCCAGAAAGATACATTGTCTTGTCTTGTCATCTAACTTTGTCCTCTCATCCTTAGGCACATGCACAAATGCCCTGCAGCCAAAAATCCTTAGATAATCATATCTGACATTCTTGCCTGTCCACACCTTCTCTGGCACCTCTCCATCTAGAGCTGATGAGGGAGATCTATTTATCAAATAACATGCTGTCTGGACTGCCTCCCCCCAAAAGCTCTTGGGCAACTTGGACTGGGAGAGCATGCACCTGACTCTCTCCACTATTGTCCTGTTCATTCTCTCAGCTACTCCATTCTCCTGTGGAGTCTTTGGCACTGTTTGCTCATGTCTGATGCCTTGTGCTCTGCAGTACTGGTGAAGACTCCTATGTACTCTCCCCCATTGTCTGTACGAATGCATCTCAACTTCTTTCCTGTCTGCCTCTCCACAAGCCTGTGAAAAAACTCAAAAACTGCTGCCACCTGGTCCTTGGACTTTAAAACAAAAACCCACACCTTTCTGGAAGCATCATCTATAAATGTGACGAAATATGAGGCTCCTCCTAAGGTCTTCTCCCTCATGGGTCCGCACACATCTGAGTACACTTGCTCCAAAAGGCCAGTCTTCTTCTTGGAGCTACTCTGAAATGTCACCCTGTGCTGCTTACCCACCACACAGTGGGTACAATCACTGAGAACTCTGTCCTGTATCTCTGGTAAGACCCCTGCCCTGACGAGAGTTTGCAATCCCTTTCCGCCAATATGGCCTAATCTCTTGTGCCACAAATCTGCAGTATCATGCTCTGCTGCGCATACCTCTCCCCTAACCAAACTGGACTGCAACTTGTATAATGTGCATGATCTCTGTCCTTTGGTAATCACCATAGCACCTTTGATTAACTTCCATTGATCTCCCCCAAACTGGCTAACATATCCCTCTTCATCTAGCTTGCCTGCTGAGATGAGATTCATCCTGAGATCTGGAACATGTCTGACCTCTTTGAGTATCAATCTGCTGCCTTCACGGGTCTGGACCACTACTTCTCCTATCCCACATATTTTGGAAACACCATTGTTTCCCATTCGGATCACACCAAGATCACCTATCCTGTAGGATGTGAAGAACTCTCTCCTGGGTGTGGCATGATAAGAAGCTCCAGTATCCACCACCCAATCAACCTGATTTGATGTGGTGGCTAAGCACTGATCAACACATTCTGTAAATAGAATGATGTCTTCTCCTGAGGCAACTGCTGCTACCTCTCTATCTTTCTTATCTTCTGCCTTACCGCCTTCATTGTTCTTCTTCTTTAGCAGTCTACATTCACTTTTGTAGTGTCCTTTCTTATGACAATGGTAGCATTCGATTTCCTTCCTTGGTCTGGATTTGCTTCTGCCTCTGTTGTTTTCTTTTCTAGTAAACTGTCTCCCTCTGCCCTCTGTGACAAGTACATCTGTCTGTGTTTGAGACTCTCCAGTTCCCTTCCTTCTTTCCTCCTCATTGAGCAAGCTGCTAGTAGCCTGACTCATGGTGATAACTCCATCAGGGGCGGAGTTACTCAATGACACCACCAGTGTCTCCCAACTATCAGGTAGAGAACTCAACAACAGGAGTGCCTGAAGTTCATCTTCCATAAGCATCTTCATTGTGGCCAGCTGGTTCACAATGCTCTTCATCTCATTTAGGTGCTCTGCAATTGATTTTCCCGGCTTGTACTTCAGATTTACAAGCTTTCTGATTAAGTATGCTTTGTTTCCAGCAGTTTTCCTCTCATACAACCCTTCTAACTTCTTCCATAGTTCATAGGCTGAGGTTTCATTTGAAATATGATGGAATACTGTGTCATCCACCCATTGCCTGATGACACTGATTGCTTTTCTATCCATAGTAGCCCAATCTTCATCATCATATTTTTCTGGCTTCTCTCCCATCTTCTCAATCGGCTTGGCTAAATCTTTGCAATACAAGAGATCCATCATCTTTGGTTTCCAAATCAACCAATTACTGCCATTGAGACTAATCATCCTGCTAGTATTAGTGGTAGAATCCATCTGTGGCGCTCAAATAATTTGTTCTGGGCTTGCAACCTTGCTCTGATACCACTGTTGTTGGGAATACACCCTCAATCACCCTCGGAACAAATATGCGTGCACAATCACAGAAAAATATACCGATCTACCACAATCACAGAATATGCGGAATAAAAATAAACACCACACAAAAACACCAAATTTACGTGGAAAACCCCTCCAATGTGAAAGGAAAAAACCACGGGGCAAATTCCGAGAGCACTTCACTAATCTTAATAAAAGATTACAACTTTTCTCCTAATTTTTTTTGCCCAAAAATTAGGAAACACTTCGAACTTAAAATAATAGTTGATGTGGGTACAAGAAGGATCTCACCAACGTGTGGTTGCTCTTCCGTGCCCCCCAAATCTGCTCTCAGACTCGTCCGTATCGACCTCCTGAGGTTGCACAGGATTTTTCCCAAGCCTGGGCTTCTCTGGATCTCTCTCAGGCCGCGCACGGCTCTCACACCAATCTGGGATTTTTCTTCTCTCGTATATCCCTCATACGGATCTCTCTCCCCCCCTTTATTTTTGGGATTCTTTTTCCTTTTTGAAAATAGCTCCGTAACAAACTATGATGCAGTTTGTTATCATGGGCTCCGTAACAAACTGTGATTCTGTTTGTTATCATAGGCCGGTTCCCTCCCCACGTGGAGGGAGCACCCAACAATGGTGTGTGTTTCTTCCTCCTTGATACCAATTTCTTCTATCGAATGTTTGGTGTGTTGCCCACCTCTCTCCAAACATGCGTTAACACATGCAAAAACACTTGAAAGAACGAGCAATCTAAAATGATGTTTCCATGTGTTATTTCGTGTCCTACACATTCTGACCCGTACTATAGATTCTGTTTTTCAATTTTTAATGACAAGGCATCGACATTGTTTTTCAATGCATTTTTCCATCATGCAGTGCATCAGTACAGACTTATGCTCAAAATAATAGATCAGTGGACTCATGGATGATGGGACTTGATGCCTCCTATGTTGATATCCTTTGTTGCAACAGTCCTATACAAGGCAGCCATTCTTTGAATTGATGATAGTTTTACTTCTCATCACATAATAGCTCAGCTACTTTATCTTTTAGCATTTTCAAATATTTTGCTTGCATGCTTGCCTATTCTGATTTCAATTGCTGCCAGAAGAAGTCTGTTCCATGGCTTGAGGAGCAAAAAGCATTCTGATATTGCTGATAGGATCTCTCTCGTTTATGCAAATCTAGTATTTCACAAACTCTTTGTTGCTGGTAGATTACAGCATACAGGGCTCAATGATTTGCCAGTTCGAAATGAATGACATGGACTTTGGAAACAACTTTTTCCTATTAGAAGAACATGACAACAGAACCGGTGCTCAGACGATATTCTCGAGTTGTTGACATACTCTGGTCTAGTTTGACTTTTGAAGAGCCAAGTTGGAAATTTTCGTATCGAGTTGTTGTGGGAAAGATCAAGCACCTCAAAATTATACAGAGAATCAGGAAATTTTATTAATGTTACAATTTGAGAACAAGTGACACTGTGATTATAGAGAGTGCCAACTAGTTGAGTGGGTAACATCGCTGGGTGTTGGATATCGCTGACCTGGTTTCAATGCTACCCTCACCAGATTTTGGCCTGGCTTTCTCCCATCTTGTTCTCAGAAAAAAAGAAGCCATAGTTGAAATGACAGAACAAACTTCCACCGTAAAGGTTTGCTGCTAGTTTCTTATTGTTTGAGAGGGTGACTACTCCGATCATTGCAAAATTAGTAGACGGAGAATGAGAACTGCAGAGCAAAAAGAACAGTTCGTTAATAAGCTTCTCAAAATGTAGATTGTTTTTGCTTGATTATTATTTCAAAAATATAATATGATACCTGATAGATACCCAGAGTTGATTTCTGCCTGACTCAAAGCCAATGAATTTTTCGTTACCGGAACTGACCCAATCCTTTCAATGGATCAGGCAAGAAGCAAAAGTTAGACTGGAAATCCAAAAGATTTGACTCTGGGCTTAACGAAACTCTGGCCCAATAGCACCCCTTTTCAGGGCTTCGAGTATCGCATAGAGAAGCTTGGTGCTTTGTCCACCTCTAACCCTCTTTTGGCAGCCTCTTCAACTTCTGTTGTGCAAACCTGCATGTTGCCGAGCTCAGCAATAAAGGCGGAGCCAATGTGACTGGCTCTGATGGCAATAAAAATATTTTAAATTTTATCATCATTAACATCTAAAATGAGGAACTGTTCATCTATGTAATCCATGATATGATTGCTGGGGGATGGCAGCTTTTAGTTTGGTTAGGAATTTCGTTATCTTTTATGCGGGATAGTTGCAAGTACTAGTTTGGTTAGGAGGTTTATTGGTTGGTAGCCTAAGTAAACGTGCGATCAGCATAAGAATATGAGGGAAGAGATGATGCAAACTTAGCTACATGTTTTCTATCAGTTTATGTATTTGGGATGCTTTCTAGAACATTAATTTATATGAATTGTGAATCAAGGGAAAGACATATGATGATGGTCTCTCTGACTTTGGAATATTCAATTGGTTGTAGCTCTTATAAATGATGCAGTCCACATTTGCTCATATTAAGGAACTGTATGGAACCAGTTATAAAACAACCATGTATGGTACTAAAACATATAATTGGAGGGCATGTTTGTGCGGTCGAAGATTTGCAGGTTCTATATAATTGGTAGGTATTAATTTGATATTGGAACTGCTTAGACTGGTATTTATTTGATCATACTAGCGTATTCTATTAGTTTTGATGGTACTAGTGTTAATTTATTTGTACATGCCCTTTGTTGCTGCATTTCCAGATGCTATTGGACGATGCTATTTACTAGTTTGGGATCAAGGTGGTAGTGGTTGTTGTATCAAATGATGCAATTTGCTCGCTCATAAGAGTAAACCTATGGATAGGTTTATCACTTACTTGAAAGGCAAGGAGAGAATCTCATAAGATTATCTGGACTTGCCTACCTCATAATTTGTTAAAAATCTTTGTTAAATGAAATCATCTCAGTGAAGTTTGAGGGGTACTTATATATATATGAATTAGAACCATCAAAAAAACTGAGCTTGGTTACTATTTGATTTCAAAATGAGTCCATTTATCTGATTCAGGTGATTTAATAATCACATGCAATTAAGTGACATCTAACCTCCTAATTCAAAACCATTCAAGAGTATGTCATACAAATCAGCGGATAGAAGTTGAAGAAAAAATTTTGTTTCTTGAGTTTGAGAATTACCAGGAAATTATTTTCATTCTACTATTAAATGAATAAAAGGTGAGAAATTTGGAAGTAAACTTCTATTTCATAATTAAATATGAGTATGCAATACACCTTCTCCATGAGTAGATGTGCATCCGAGGATTGGAAGGTAATTATTAGCGTGAATTTTTAGGTCAGTTAGCCATGAGACTGGTAAATAATTTACATTTTACTCGGGGAGATCTTTTAAGTATTTTTCCTTAATATGTTGAATATAAAGTAAGCAAGCTGAGAGTTACCGGCTTTGTATAAGGTTGTAATTAGAGACTTAAGTAATTGTACCTATGGTGAAATCCGTAGATGGCAACTTGAGTTTGTGTCACAACGTCCCTTGATGGAGCTTTAATTGTTTATAAGTTTGCCTGCTGACAAGGTTGCTGACTTTACAAGAAGGGTGTAATATAAAAATTTTTAAATTTTCCTTCAAATAAACAAAAGTGTAAGATGGGAACTGATAATGAATTTAAGGCCAACCAAGAGCTTAGAGATAATTTTGTGTTGATATCTTAACTCAAATAAATGGAGTGCAGCAGGCATTTGCCAATTTATATGGCATTGTAAGCTAGGAACTCAAAAGTAATTTAAGATTCAAAAAAGAAAAAGGATGGAATAAATATTTTTTCATCAAGGTTTCTTCAAATGAAGCAACTAGGGCTTCATCTCTCCACCTCCATCCCCTTCCACCGTCTCCAAGGGGAGACCTCTTTACTCATTCTTATTAGACACCTAATTCTGCTATATACATTGGTTTTTGAAATCATGCAGGTCTGAGCTTAATTCTGCTCTTTCCAATCAGGCCTTTTGCAGACATATTATAATTCAAAAGAAACAGAAAGTTACTTGGGCTTGATGTCAAACGTCGTAGGAAAGATTCAACTTCATTCAGCTGTTAAAGACCTTACCTCTCCAAGTCATAAAAGACCTGTTCTTTCCAACTTGGAGACATTGTTTTCAATGTAATCTACCAACTTTGCAATTTTACAACTAGAGTCTCCCAAGAAACATGACTCTTTGGTGCATGATGTAATAACCCGTCGCAATAGATGGTCCTATTTTTATTACGATCGTTTTCACTAATTAATAAGTGATAACTAGCCCCTTAAATATTAAACGCTGCTTTGATAGGAGCAGGCAATGGAAAGGATTTGAGGAATCTCTTTAAATAGAGATCCCTTCTAAGGCTTTCAATAACACAATGTTATCGAAAGAAAAACAAAAAACAAGCGGAGGCATTGGGTCCCTGATCAAGAGCATATCCTGAGGGCATACACCATCAGAGTGCAATAGCTCATTGATTGGAAGCACTCAATCAAGGATCCATCCAAGATCCATAGAGGAAGATCAAGATCCATCGAGAGAGGAAGATCAAGATCCATCGAGAGGAGGAAGATCCAAGATCCATCGAGAGGAAGATCGAGATCCTGATTTAGATCTTCTAGAGGTAGATCGAAAGCAATGGCTGGAGGTAATAAAAAAGATCCTAACTATTAACTCTATACAATATTGTGTAGATTGTTAATAGTTTTCTTACAGTTGGTATCAGAGCTTTATATCTCTGCCTTATTTTTTTATTGTGAGCGTTTCCATCATTGGAGACTTGATTATTTTATTGTTCGTAGCTTTTTGGTCTCTATTTCTCTCACATAGGGATAGTCCAAGGGGAGGCTACTGGTAATACCCTGGATTATTTGACCCAACGAATGTATGGTAGGGATATTAGGGACACACCAAAGGGAGGCTACTGGTAGTACCTTGGTGCATTTTACCCAACTACCTACATATCGGAAGAGTTAATAGATCGCCATGAAGTTTGTTTGAGAGGTGGTTACTCTTGGGTCTTTTTCTTTTTAATCCTACATTTATGGTTCCGATTTTTGCTTCTCAGTTCTTCACTTTGATTTATTGTTTCGGAAATTTTGAGCAGCCAAATTTATAGCTTGATATTAGATATCGTTGCATGTTTGGAAACATATTTTGTTCAAAAGGAAAGAATTCCGTGCATTTACGAGCGTCATGGATTTTCTTGGCCGCTCTCAGGTTCAATTCTATAGTGGAGGTTTTTCCTCTGTTGTTCCGTTTTTCTTGGCCGTCCTGATTTTCTTCCATCAGGTTTCGTTTTTGCTCACGAGCGAAGCGGTAACGTAAGAAAAAAAAGTGGCTTTCATAACCACATGCGGTGACATATTAAAGAGAGAAAACGTCTGTTGCGGTTTCGATTTTCTCGCCTATGGGTCCTTCGGTTTTCTCAAGAGATTTAAAATCAAATTGATTGGTTTTATCATTTATTTCTTAAGTTTAAAATTTTTATATTAAAATATGCCTCTGAGTGTTTTGCATAGACTGGCCCGAGGGAATAATGAGCTACGGCCGGACGTGTGTTAATTAACAAAATTTTTCTTAAGATGATAATTTTAAAATTCATTAAATAGATAATTAAAATGTTATCTTCTGTTTTGCATACTAGATTTATTCTATGCATGAATTTGGTGGTAGTATGAAAATCACAGTGCAAATCCTTTCAAGGTCTGATTGGTCAATTGGTGTCTAGAAAAGTAAAGAGATTGTGGTTACTTAATTGGTTCCGTTGACTGACCTAAGGAAAGCAACGGGGGACCCCCACTTCTCTTTCACTGGCCTGGCCAATTTGATTAACTCAGATCTTGATTTGGAAATGTTACGTTGATTAAGATCACTACCTAATAATCGTGCTAAATTGGTTAATCTATATGCATATAATAATTCAAATGTCATGTGATCAATATGATTTGATTAATTGAGGAGTAGCCACAGCATCTTTGATTAATCAAAATTATATATTGAGTTGCAAAGGTCACATAAGGTTAGATGACATTAATTGTGACTAATTATATTAATGTAATGAATCTTATCCCACAAGAATTTTTATTGCACTAATATAATTAATTAGGATGCGATAACAAATTATTTTCTTAATTACCCACAGGAATTAAGAAAGGAATATAATTTGTTAGTCACATCATTAAGTTAATAAGTCTATTTGAGTATAATAACTTAGCCCACAGGTAGTTATTATATGTTATTGATTCATGTTATTGCATGTTTACATTGGTAAGACATGACATCAAGTTATATGCCTCAAATTCAATTACATGAACATGATTTTTATTTTTTATGCAGCTATTTTGCCTGTTAATATTTCTGATATGAAATGTGACGTTCCCGATTTAAGTTGTGATAATTATAAATTATGGAAGGAGAGAATTCTTCTTCAATTAGGGTGCATGGATATTGACTATGCTATCAGGAAGGATGAACCATATTCGGTTACATCTACTAGCACTCAGGCTGAGATTGCTGCGTATGAACGATGGGAAGTGATCCAATCGCCTCAGTATGATGTTCATACGTACTAAGATTTCTGCTAGTATACGTGGTTCAATTCCTGAGTGCAAAAATGTCAAGGAACTTTGAAGGCTATTGATGCACAATTTGAGTCTTCAGATAAGGCACTGGCTAGCACCCTAATGACAAAATTATCATCAATGAAGCTCACTACTGTTGGAGGTGTGCGTGAGCACATCATGAAGATGAGGGACATTGCGGCTCAGTTGAAATCCCTAGAGGTTGAGATGTCAGAATCTTTCTTGGTGCACTTTATTTTAAGCTCACTCCTACAGCAGTATAGTCCCTTCAAAATATCTTACAACACACATAAGGACAAATGGTCAATTAATGAACTTCTGACCATGTGTGTTCAAGAGAAAGGGAGGCTGATTTTAGAAATGGAGAAAGTGCACATTTAGTCACTCAGAGAAAGACTAAAGCTCCCAAAGTCAACGCAAAGGAAAGGGTAAAGTATCCATCCATACAGAAGACAAGAAGGAGTCCAAGTGCTTCTTTTGCAAGAAGAAAGGGCATATAAAGAAAGATTGTCTCAAATTCAAAGCTTGGCTTGACATGAAAGGTACTCTAACCTCATTCGTATGTCATGAATCCAATTTGGTTATATGTCATAACACATGGTGGATTGATTCTGGTTCTACAATCCATGTTTCAAATACCTTGCAGGGTTTTCTAAATCAAAGGAAACCATTGGGAAGTGAACAAAGCATCTATTCAGGAAACAAGATGAGTTCACATGTGGAAGCAATTGGGACGTGCGGACTTATTTTACACTCTGGTTTTGTTTTGGATTTGGAAAAGACATTTTATATTCCAAGTTTCTCTAGAAATTTGATTTCAGTGTCAAGGCTTGTACCAGCAGGATACTCCTTTAATTTTAATAAAAGGTCTATTCACATGGGAATGGTACATTGTCCGACAATCTTTTCCAAATTAATTTAAAAAATAATACCACCTATAATGTGATGCACGCCCAAACTGGTATGAAAAGATGTGTTATGAATGAGAATTCCTCTATTTTGTGGCATCGGAGATTAGGTCATATCTCATTGAGAGAATTAAAAGATTAGTAAAAGATGGAGTACTTGATACTCTTGATTTTACTGATTTTGTCACTTGTGTGAACTGCATAAAGGGAAAGCAAACCAATAAGTCCAAGAAAGATGCCAAGAGAAGTTCAAAAGTACTGAAGATCATACATACGGATATCTGTAGTCCAGATATGGACTGTATGGTCAGAGATACTCATCTCATTTATTGATGACTATTCACGATATATGTATCTCTAACTGCTTTATAATAAGAACGAAGTATTAGATGCCTTTAAGATATTTAAGGCAGAAGTAGAGAAACAATGCGGCAAGCAAATTAAAATCGTGAGGTCAGATAGAGGTGGAGAATATTATGGTAGATATACTAGAATGGACAAGCACCTGGTCCGTTTGCTCGGTTTCTTGAAGAAAATGGAATTGTTGCACAATACACCATGCCAGGGTCTCCTGACCAAAATGGTGTAGCTGAAAGGAGAAACCGGAAATTATTGGACATGGTAAGGAGCATGATTGTCAGCTCCAACTTACCTAAATCCTTGTGGACTGAAGCTCTTAAAATTGCTGCGTATATATTAAATCGGGTTCCAACCAAGGCTGTTTCCAAAACGCCATTTGAGTTATTTAAAGGTTGGAAACCAAGTTTGCAACATATACGTGTTTGGGGATGCCCATCTGAAGTAAGAGTTTATAATCCACAAGAAAAGAAACTAGACCCAAGGACTATTAGTGGATATTTTATTGGATATGCTGAGAAGTCCAAGGTTATAGATTTTATTGTCCATCTCACAGCACTAAGATTGTGGAATCAAGAAATGCAAAATTTCTTGAGAATGACTTGATCAGTGGGAGTGATCAATCTCAGTATTTGGCTTCTTCTGAGAAAGATCATTCAGATATTCCAGCTTCCACTTCAAGTGAGGGATTGGTTGTTATTTATAGCACTCCTCAAACTCAATTAAGTGCTCAACAACCAGTCATTGAGATTTCACAAGCTGATGGTAATCTAGAAGATCATGTTGTTCATCAACAATCAGTTGTGCAAGATACTCCTCAAGAGGTCATTGATACAACATTAAGAAGATCAACTAGAATAAAGAAATCAGCAATTCCTAGTGATAATATTGTGTATCTACATGAATCTGACTATAACATTGGAGCCGAAAATGATCCTGAAACGTTTTCACAAGCCATGAGTTCTAAGGAATCAAACTTGTGGTACAATGCCATGAAGGACGAGATGGAATCTATGGCATCTAACCGAGTCTGGGATCTTATTGAGTTGCCTGATGGTGTAAAAGCCATTGGATGTAGATGGGTCTTTAAAATAAAGAAAGACTCACAAGGCAACATTGAGAGATATAAAGCAAGACTCGTTGCCAAAGGATTCACTCAGAGGGAAGGAATCGACTACACAGAGACATTTTCTCCTGTATCCAAGAAAGATTCTCTCCAAATAATTATGGCATTGGTAGCTCATTTTGATTTTGAGTTACATCAAATGGATGTGAAGACCGCATTCCTTAATGGAGATCTAAAGGAAGAGGTTTACATGAAACAGCCTGAAGGATTTTCCTCTGGTGATGGTGAGCATTTGGTTTGCAACTTAAGAAATCCATATATGGATTGAAACAAGCCTCACGTCAGTGGTATTTAAAATTTCATGATGTGATCTCTTCCTTTGGTTTTGAAGAGAACATCATGGATCAATGTATATACCAGAAGGTTAGTGGGAGCAAAATTTGTTTCTTGGTCCTATATGTGGATGACATTCTACTTGCAACCAATGATAAAGGGTTGCTATATGAGGTGAAACAATTTCTCTCCAAAAATTTTGATATGAAAGATATGAGTGAGGCATCTTATGTCATTGGCATTAAGATCCATAGAGAAAGATCTCGAGGCATTTTAGGATTATCTCAAGAAACTTATATCAATAAAGTCTTGGAGAAATTTTAGATGAAAAATTGTTCACCAAGTGTTGCACCTATAGTGAAGGGTGACAAGTTCGCTTTGAACCAATGCCATAAAAATGAACTTGAACGGGAACAGATGCACAACATTCCATATGCTTCAGCTGTCGGAAGCCTAATGTATGCTCAGGTTTGCACAAGACCTGACATTGCATTTGCAGTAGGAATGTTGGGAAGATATCAGAGTAATCCAGGTTTAGACCACTGGAGAGCTGCTAAAAAGGTCATGAGGTATCTTCAAGGGACCAAGGACTACATGCTCATGTATAGACGAACTGATCATTTGGAGATAGAGGGCTACTCAGATTCGGACTTTGCTGGCTGCGTTGATTCTCAAAATCAACATCATGATTTATATTTATGTTAGCTGGTGGAGCCATATCATGGAGGAGTGCAAAGCAGACTTTGACTGCTACCTCTACTATGGAAGCGGTGTTCGTTGCTTGTTTTGAGGCTACATCGCAAGGTGTATGGTTAAAGAGTTTCGTCTCAGGGCTTAGAATTGTTGACTCTATTGCTAGGCCAATTAAACTGTATTGTGACAATTCAGCTGTTGTATTTTTGGCTAAAAACCATAAGAATGGTAGTCGAAGTAAACATATCGACATTAAGTATTTAGCCATAAGAGAACGTGTTAAAGAAAACAAAGTGGTCATAGAACACGTTAGCACTGAATTGATGATAGCTGATCCTTTGACTAAAGGCATGCCAATTAAGAATTTTAAGGATCATGTGGTACGAATGGGAGTTGGTTCCATGATATAATTGCATGGATAACAGTTTGTGCAAAGAAACTCTTATTTCAATTATTTGTTTATTTCTCATTCAGGTGTACACATTATTTGACTTTTGAGAAATGACAAACCTTTCTTTTGGACTCTGAATAAACATATGGTTTATTCATATGTTATGTTGTCACATTTGGAATAGTGGTAAAGAAATTGAATACATTGTAATACATAGAAGATAATACTCAATTATAGAGGACCTATCGCTATGATTCATGTATTTAGTTTCTTGTTTAGTGTTGATAAAATATACGGACCAAGTGGGAGAATGTAATAACCCGTCGCAATAGATGGTACTATTTTTGTTACGATTGTTTCCACTAATTAATAAGTGATAACTAGCCTCTTAAATGTTAAATGCCTGCTTTGATGGGAGCAGGCGGTGGAAGGGATTTGAGGAATCTCTTTAAATAGAGATCCCTTCAAAGGCTTTCAATAACACAAGGTTATTGAAAGAAAAACCAAAAACAAGCGGAGGCATTGGGTCCTGATCAAGAGCATATCATGAGGGCATACACCATCAAAGTGCGATAGCTCATTGATTGGAAGCACTCAATCAAGGTTCCCTAAGAGGAAGATCAAGATCCATCGAGAGAGGAAGATCAAGATCCATCGAGAGGAGGAAGATCAAGATCCATCGAGAAGAAGATCAAGATCCATCGAGAGGAGGAAGATCAAGATTCATCGAGAGGAAGATCGAGATCCTGATTCAGATCTTCTAGAGGTAGATCGAAAGCAATGGCTGGAGGTAATAAAAAAGATCCTAACTATTAACTCTATGCAATATTGTGTAGATTGTTAATAGTTTTCTTACACATGATTCTAGAAATATACGTCTTTATCTTTCAATATTTTCCCTAATTAAACAATAGAAAAGTTGGTTTTCTTTTATTAAAAACAAAAAGTTACATGACTTGGAAAAGGACCATGGTTTCCGGAATTAGTTTGAATACACGGCCGAGTAATGCTTGACTCATTAAATGGATGGGTACAGTCAACGGGTGCCTTAAATGTCTATTTATTTAATACATCATATGTGCAAAAATTATACTCTCAGGTCAGGACCATTTTCTTGTTCTAATGGCATTCTCCATCATGCTCTCCACTTTTGACAAGTAAACACTACTCTTTTGAACAACGAGTACCGTCAAAGTTCTTTTCTCTTTTTCTAGAAGTTGATTTTATTCTAAACACTATTGATCCATAACTTGGCAGTAGTTCTGCCCAACCTATTGAAATAGAGGGAAATAAAGATGATTAAGCTAGTTTCATACACTAGTCTTCTTTGATGTTTACATGGACCAAAGACTTGGAAAAACTGCGGCCTTCTTTAAAGTGATGAGACCACATGAAACTAGCTATTTACAGTGATATTCTACCTAACCTACCAATTGAAATAGAGGAAAATAAAGATGATTAAATTGGTTTCATACACTAGTCTTCTTTGATGTTTACATGGACCAAAGATTTGGAAAAACCGCTTACCACCTACCTCGCGCATAGAATTATGGCTATAAGCCATGCCGTTTCCTTTTGCTTTTCATGTTCAAATACATTAGGCTTAAAATACTATGCATGGACATATTACTAGTTTTTTTTTTTTCTCATCTTGTCTTGGACATAGATGAGATGGTAACAATGATAATTTACTGTCGTTTAAAATCCTCTTCCTTTGATATTGCAATAAATTAATTCTTTTAATTCTTATCCACAATGACAATTTACTTAGAAAGATATAAGATGAGGTTTGCACCACAAAAACTCCTTCAGGAGTGAGATCCAATTCTCAAATTCACTTGCTAGGTCCTTCTCTATTTCAATTTTAATAATTATTTCTAGCTTGGAGTCAATGCAGAATCTCTTTTTGCATTGACTTATCCAATGACTCATATTTGTACGCACTGTCATGATCAATGACTCATATTTTCATACCATCTTTTTTTTCTTTATAATTTTATAAAAATTGCTTGATTCATCTAGAGAATTAAAAATGCACCATTAATGCAAAGCCACATGAATAATCATAAATAATCAAGATTTGCATCAATAAAGAGATACAAAAAGTCCACATGCTTTGATGATTGGACTATTGTAAGCAACATAGATTTTATCCTATAATTTTAAGTTTTAGATGTATATAATATATTTTTAGATATTTTATATGTATATCTTTGTGAATATATGCCTAAAGTTATGTGTATATTTTGATAAATTCCTCATTTGTATATATATCCTTATATTATTTTTTTTTCATTTTACATGCATATATTTATAAATATCTCAAATGAACTATATATCATCATAAATTTATTATCTATGTATACTCTTATAAGTTATTTCTTTTACATCTCTTTTCTTATATGAAATGAAATGAGTTAAAAGGCTATAAGCAAGTAGAAAATTTAGAGTATATATAAATGATTTCCAATATTTACAAGAACGACTTGCAAAAAAAATAACTATAATTAGGGTATTGATGTGAAAAGCAAAGTTGTGATGTTATTGGCAGAACTTTATTTATTTATAAGGATAAATATGTAAAATAATTATATTTAACAAAAATAACTATTTAATTAATTTTAAAATTTAAGATGTTAGGAAAGAGGGAAGCAGTTTATATTATGCTTAATATTATTATACTCTGTGGCTGTTGAAATAATTGCTGTACCTCATAAATGATTAGAATAATTTAAGAAAGTTTTGGAGGGATGAGGACCAAAGACGATATATATATATATATATATTCTGGATGAGAAACGGAAGATTTGACAAAGAGTGGAATATATTGTTGTTTATTAAAAAAAACAGAAGAGAGAACTAAAAGATTAAGTTTCGTGCAGTTAGGCCCAGGAAAGAAAACTTAATATTTCTTTTTGTGATGAGGGGGCAGTTTTTTTTGTTATTATTTCGGAACTGACGGTTAGGCTGGCGTACGTGGTGACACAGCATTGGATCTCAAACGCATCAATGCCATATAAAGAGAGAGAAAATTATTTAATTAATAGTCTTTTTTGTTATTAATTTTCTTTTTTTACCAATAGAGAGAGAAAGAGAAAACTTGATGAAGCGAGCTGGGAAGCAATTTTAAGGAAGACAACGGTCCTACTGAAGAAAATATTCAGCACATAAATTTCCTTCACTCGTCACATACAATTTCTTAAGAAAATCAAGAGAATCTGTACACTTGCGTACGCATCAATCCGATTCATTGGCTTGACGACTCAGTTGATTGTGAAGCTCGGGCTTTACATATAACAAAATAACACTTGGTCAATTTTTCATATAGCTTCCCTTGGACAACCAAATAATGAGAATAAATTCAAATATTAGATAAGTTAACCCCACAAACACGGTGGATATCTTTCAAATATCTTGTTCTGATGTTGCCTGGCAGAATTGATTGAAGATAGACTTCGTGGCCTAAATTTAGTAGTCTTTTCCTTTTGGTAAGAAGTAAATAATCAGGTTAGGATGATCAAGCTTCTTGTATTTCAAGCTTAACTACACGGTTGGGGCAGCTAAGCTTCTTATATTTTTTTTTGACCTTTTTGAAGCGATGAGATCTACCCTAGATAATTTCAAGCTTAATTAAAGGATTGGGGTGACCAAGCTTCTTATGTTTCTTAGTATTCTCTAAAGTGATGAGACCTACCCGAGATAATTTCTAACTTAATTAGAGGGTTAGGATGATCAGACTTTTTGTATTTCTTGGTCTTCTATAAAGTGATGAAATCTATCCTAAATAATTCTAAGCTTAACTAAAGGGTTGAGATGACTAGACTTTTTGTATTTCTTGACCTTCTTTAAAGTGGTGAGGCCCACATGAAACTAGTTATTTGCAGTGATATTCTGCCCAACCTACCAATTGAAATAGAGGGAAATAAAGATGATTAAATTGGTTTCATACACTAGTCTTCTTTGATGTTTACATGGACCAAAGACTAAAAAACTGCTTACCATCTACCACGAGCATAGAATTATGGCTCTAAGCCATGCCATTTCCTTTTGCTTTCCATGTTCAAATACCATAGGCTTAAAATACTATGCATGGACATATTACTAGTTTTTTTTTTTTTTTCCTTATCTTGTCTTGGACTTAGATGAGATGGTGACAATAACAATTTACTGTCGTTTAAACTCCTCTTCCTTTGATATTGCAATGAATTAATTCTTATCCACTTGATGAAATTATTTTGGAGAGACTATTAAAGCCGGAGGTCCTACTTAAGAAAATATTCAGCGTGTAAATTCTCTTCACTTATCGCCTGCAATTTTTCAAGAAAACGAATTCAACCCTGTGTACGCATCACTCCGATTCATTGACTTGATGATTCAGTTGATTGCAAAGCTCGGACTTTGCAGTAAACTAAATTTAATCAACTAATAAAATGGCAGGTTCCTTCCTGATAGCGGATGGGATCTTCAAACGGCGGCGACGGCGAATGGGAGCCCACAGTCACTGCGGCTTAGTAAGGTAATCTTCAAAAAAAAACAAATTAATTAAAATTGAAGGGTACGTAGCTGGAGCTAACCAAACTGTTACCTAATTACCCTTCGCAAAATAGTAGAAAGATTTTGATTTTAAAGCCAAATCCTGTCTACCATGACGATGATTGGAGAACCGAGTAACTCATATATAGATGAGGTATTGAGCTAGTGAAAGGGTATATATATGTTATTATGTACATACATGCATGATTAACATCCACAAAATCAAGTGCAACAAAGATTAATGGTTCCACCCACACATTTGTTTCTTCACTGAACTAAACACGCTACATTCAAATATTAACTCTTTGGTTCATGGTCTTGTTGTTCAAAGTCAATCCCTTTGCAAAAGTTTTGGTCGAGTTTGTGGCCCCGGATAGCTTTTCAGCTTTTCCACAAAAAAAAGACAAGGTTGGAAAAAGCCATGATGAATACTTTGATTCCATGTTTCCTTAGACTTACCGGTTTGAAAAGAGATGGAGATGAGGTTTGCACCACAAAAGTGGAATCCAGATCTCAAACTCCTCCATGCTTCCTTCTCTTTTTCAATTTTAATAATTATTTTCAGGCTCGAGTCTACGCTAAATTATAAAGCACATTGACTTGTCCAACGACTTATATTTTCATACATCTATCTTATACTGACTTGAGCAACGACTTATATTTCTAAACCTCCATGTTGTTTATAAATTGTTCGATGATGAATTAAGAAGCAAAAGTGCATTAAATAATTAGATTACAACATTTACTCTCCCTATGGAGAATTGCTACCACTCTTTCACCCACTCAAGGCTATCATTTTTGTTATGAGCTTCATTGAAAATCCCTTAAACGATTATAAATATTATTCAATTAAAATATTATTAAAACTAGAAATATTATTAAATTAAAATATTTTACATAGTTAAATTCATATTTAATTTATAGCTTTTGTAATTAAAATTTTTTATATTTTATAATATTAAATATTATAATTATTTTATGAAATATTTTTTTTATAATTACATAAAATAATAACTAATATTTAGTAAATATAAATATTACCTAAATATTATTAATGTGTACAATAATATTAATAACAAATATTTTAATATTAACAATAAAATATTAATATTTAAAATATTAAAATATGGATGACAATTGCTAATACGATATTTGTATAGAGTAACAAATATAAGTGCCTCATGCAGCACATTGGAGTAGTTTTTTAAACCGGTGCCTTTTGGCACCGGTTTTAAAACAAGGGGGTGGGAACAAAACATATTGGCAAAATGGTGTTAAAGTGAAAAACATCATTTGAAATACGTTTTTCACTTTCACATCACTGAAATTGCCACTTGAAGTGGTGATATTGGTAAAATGGTGTTAAAGTGAAAAATATCATTTGAAATGGCGTTTTTCACTTCCACATCACTGAAATGGCCACTTCAAGTGGCTATTTCAAGTTCCAAATGCGATTTCAGTTCAGTTGAAATTATCACTCCAAGTGGCGATTTCTATCGATTTTCTCATTATTGGATGACCCGAGCGCGATCCCTTCTTAAACGCTCGGAACCTCCCAGTAATCCTAACCCTTTACTATCTATTATCTTGTTATATCTATTATCAAGATAATATGTATAACAAGATAATTCTGATTGTTATATCTATTATCTTGTTATAGATAATAGATATAACAAGATAATTCTGATTAATGAGATAATAGATATAACAAGATAATTTTGATTAACAAGATAACAGATATAACAAGATAATTCTGATTGATATTGAATCATTAATCACTATCTAACCCTCTTTTGATTTGCTAGAAGATTATGCGAAGGGAGGGAGGCAAACGAAGATATGTAGTGTTTAAGTCCCCGTAGGAAATTAAGTTGCGAGAAAATTGCCACTTGGAGTGACGATTTCGGGATAGAAATCACCGCTTGGAGTGAGATGAAATCGCCACTTGGGGTGGTGATTTCATTAAATTGAAATCGCCTCTTCAAGTGGCCTCCCATCAGCAGCCCCGTGACGGAGCCGAGCCGAGGGATTATGATGTGGAAGTGAAAAATGTCATTTCAAATGACGTTTTCTACTTTTAACACCATTTTGACAAAAAATTTTGTTTCCACCCCTTATTTTAAAATCGGTGCCTTTTGGCCCGGTTTGAAAAACTACTCCAGCACATTGCACTGAGCAACCCAGAGATTGTACCCAAAAAAAAAAAATATTTCAGAGATTGAGAACAAATAATAATAATAAAATTTTAGAGGAAATAATCTTTTAAAAGATAATGTAGAAGCCTGGAAAAACGAGCGCAGTTGTCCTTACACGATGCAGCGTACGCATGAGAAATGCTGAAGAGAGAGATCTGAGGCCTCTACATTAAATCGTTCACGGAAAATAGTTTAAAAAAAGTTAAAATGTTATACTCTTATTACCTAAGACATGGCTTAAGATTCCGTTGCAGGAAAGAATATACTTTATGTCTAATCAGTTTAAGATCGGGTCACTTTAACTAATCTAGACCAGCACCAGTTATTAAGATTTAAAAAGAGTTATTGAATTAATCTGTGGAAGTTTTGGGATGACTTCGGCCGAACCTGGAAATTTTGTGGTCGAGCAGGAAGGATTTCGCCAACACGTTATTTGTCATTTTATTGCTGTTACGAAACTTCTATGCATGATTTCCTTTTCGCAATTTATAGGAATCAACGTCAGTCCCGACGTTATCTTCTATACATACGTTACCAGCCCGCAAATACTTTGAGATCTTCTAACTAAAGAAAAGAGATTTTTGGCAGAGTTTGGGCTCAACCTTACGTGCAGAAAACAAACTAAAGAAGAGAAGGCTTGCCGTGCCGATTCATGGACTTTGCCAACGGCAGAAGACTTGGGATCTCCTTAAAATTGTTGGTGGGCAAGAAATAAAAATTTGTTGACGAAGCAAATCAGGTCGAGATGTGAGGTAAAATTAGTGCCTTCAATATTAGGCTAGTCTTTTTAGCCATCCCATCATGCTTCGTAACCTATTATATTCACACCTCGGCGAAAACAAAAAACAAAAAACAAAATCTCTTTCTTTTCCCACAGAGAAAAGGCAACTGATGATCAACCCAAATGAAAGAGGAACTACAAGCATCTACAGCAAGCAAAGGGCAAACATGGTACAAAGATTTTGATTTTAAAGCCAAGTCCTGCGTTGAGCTAGTGAAGGGTATATGTTATGTACATGCGTGATTAACATCCATAAAACCAAGTGCAACAAAGAATGGTTCCACACGCATTTGTTTCTTCACTGATCTTTACATGGTACATTAATTCAAATATGGACTCTTTAGTCTACGGTCTTGTTGTTCGAGAACCAATTCCTTCGGAAAAGTTTTGGTCGAATTAATGGCTCCGGATAGCTTTTCCACGGAGAAGATGAGGTTTGGAAAAGTCATGATGAGTACTCTGATTCCATGTTTCCTTGGACTTGCTCGTTTGAAAAGAGGCAAGGTGAAGTTAATTTGCACCACAAAACTCCACCAGATCTCAAATTTGCTTGCTATGTCCTCCTCTATTTCAATTTTAATAATTATTTTCATGCTGGGGTCTATCCTCAATCTCTTTCTTCCTTAAAGAGGCGAGTCTAGGCATTGGAAAACCGAACGTGGCATCTACGGCAATTGTATAGTACATTGACTTATGGAACGACTCATATTTCCATACCTCTATCCTACATTGACTTAACCAACGACTCATATTTCCATACCTCCATGCTGTCTATAAATTGTCCAAGGATGAATTTAGAAGTAAAAGTACATAGATCATTAGATTACAGCATTCACTCCCTATGGAGAGTTGCTACCTCTCTGTCCCTTCTTACTCAAGGCTAGCATTTTTGTTATGGGCTTCATTGATTGTAATCCTCTGCCACTGCAGTCCTAGCTTTGGATGTCCTTTGGAGGAGTATGAAGCTTTATTGAAGCTCAAATCTTCTCTCTTCACCATAACCACACTCCACCACCTACTTGGGGAAGAGTGAGAGACTGCTGCCTTTGGGAAAGAGTCACCTGCAACAACAGCACAAGAGAAGTGTCGAAGCTCATGCTTTCGAGTCTTATAAAATCTAGTTCATTTCTGTATTGGAAATTTTTAGAATGGCCATTAAATTTCAGCATTTTTTCCTCCTTTCACACGCTCACACATCTTAACTTGTCTGGAAATCTGATTGTAGGATCGCTATCACAGATGGGTCAGTTTTTCCCTCATCCAACTTGTTACTCCAATTTCAGTCCATTTATATTTTTGATCCTCTTGATGTACATAATTTTAATCTAGATTCTCTTTCTTTGGGAATTTTGTATCTAATAGACATCGCAGGATTGAGCAAGTTAGAGATCCTTGATCTTAGCAACAACAACCTCATTGGAAGTATTCCATTATCTTTCAAAAATCTATCTTCACTCAGAATCCTGAATCTAAGAGACAACAGGCTAAATGGTACACTTAATGTGGAAGGTAATAACTTTAATTACATCGTCCTCCATAATTATTGTTGTCATGAGATCATATGCACATTAAGTATAATGGTTTATGTTATCTTTTTAACTGATATCTATGGCTCCTTATTACAGGCTTGCAAGGATTGCATAAGCTTAGAGTGCTTGATCTTGGATTTAATCGGTTTATAGGAAGGATACCCATAGCTTTGGGAAACTTGTCTTCCCTTAATTTTTTATATTTGGATGAAAATAATCTGATTGGTTCACTGCCTTCACAAGGTATGATATTTATTCCTTTGACTAATAGTTCCTTCATATTCTCTTTTTATTTCAATCTAGCGAGTGAGAATTTCATTTCACTTGTCAAGCTTTAGAATATAATTATAACTTTTATGAGTTAACCTTTTATCAAAATCTCTATTAAAACTTTGATCTTCTCTCCTTCACCAAAATTACACTTCACCACCTAAATGGGGAAGAGTGAGATACTGCTATCGTTCAAAGAAAGTGACCTGAACAACAATATAAGACAAATATCGAAGCTTATGCTTTTGAACCTTACATAATTTAATTATTTTTTAAAGCTTAGATAGCTTGATTTGTCTAGCAATCAAATTGTAGGATTGCTATAAGAGATGCATCAGCCTCTCTCTCATCCAACTTGTTAGCCCAATTTCAATCGTTCATATTTTTTTATTCTCTTGTCATAATTATTTTGGGCTTAGATTCTATTTCTTTGAGAATTTTGTATGTAACAGTCATCTCAGGATTGAGCAAGTTGGAGATGCTTGATCTTAGCTATAATAGCTTCACTAAAAGTATTCCATTATCTTTCAAAAATATATCTTCACTTAGTACACTGAATTTAAGAGGCAATATGTTGAATGGTGCACTTAATGTGGAAGATAATAACATTAACTTACAAAGCCCTCTATAATTATTTCTATCAAGATATCATCAATACATTAAGTATAATGGTTTATATTGTCTTCTTAACTGATATTTATGGTTCCTTATTAAAGGCCTGCACGGATTGTAGCAGCTTAGGGCGCCTGATCATGGATTTAATTAGCTCGCATGAAGCATTGGAAAACTTATCTTCCCTTAATTTTCAATATTTGAATGGAAATAATCTAATTGATTGGCTGCCTTTACAAGGCATGATATTTATTCCTTTGACTAAGAGTTTCTCTATATTCCCTTTTTATTTTTTGAGCTAGCAAATTTTCCTATATTCAAAGCTAAAAACTTAGACAATTTAGCATTGGCTTGGCCAATCCAAATCAATTTTTGGTCTAGCGAGTGAGAATTTCATTTCACTTATCAAGCTTTAGAATAGTATTATAACTTTTGTGAGTCAATCTTTCGTCAAACTCCTTATTAAAACTGAGATCTTCTCTCCTTTAACATAACTTCACTTCACAACCTAAATAAGGAAGAGAAAGATACTACTATCTTTGGTAGAGAGTGACCTAAATAATAGCATAGGACAAATATCGAAGCTCATGCTTTGAACCTTGCAGGATTTTATTAACTATTTGTTAAAGCCCAGATAGCTTGATTTGTCTAGCAATCAAATTATTAGATTGCTATTAGAGGTGCATTAGCCTCTCTCGTCCAACTTGTTAGTACAATTTTAATTTGTTCATATTTTTATCCTCTTGTCATAAATATTTTGGATTTATATTCTTTTCTTTGCAAATTTTGTATGTAATAGTTATCTCAAGATTGAGCAAGTTGGAGATTCTTGATCTCAGCTATAATATGATATTTAATGTTACACTTAATGTAGAAGGTAATAGCATTGATTTACAAACCCCTATGTAATTATTTCTATTAAGAGATCATTAACACGTTAAGTATAATGGTTTATATTGTTTTCTTAATTGATATTTATGGCTTCTTATTACAGGCCTGCATATATTATAGAAGTTTAGAATGCTTGATCTTGGATTATGGCTTTATGCCAATAGACTTATGGCTCAACGCCATGCCATCTCTATTTTGCTTTTGCTTTTGCTTTCTATGTTCAAGGATTATAGACTTAATATTAATATATTTTGTTGCTGTTGTAACCATTATCGTCCCAAGAAAAAGAGTCAAATAATTTAATAAAGACTTGGCGGAGAGTGGGATGTATTGTTGTCTATAAAAAAAGAAAGGAAAAAAAAGTCATGTTTTGTGCAGTGCACATGAAGAACTCAGCGCGCGACGAGCTCTATTTTATAAAAAAATAATTTTTGCTAAGTTTTATGCATATAAATGAATCATCATACGTGATGCACATGATTTTGCAACGTGCACATTGCAAAAAGCCATTTCTAAAAAAAAATAAAAGATTAAGCTTCGCAAAGCGAAGCCTAGCATAGAAAATTTAATATTGTCTTTTGGTAATGAGAGGCAATTTTTTTATTATTTTAGAACTTACAGTCAGGCTGGCATGGTAACAAAACATTTGATCTCAAACGCATCATTGCCATATAAGAGAGAGTGAAAATTATTTAATTAATAGTCGGTACCAGCGCAAGGGAGACTGGGAGGCCAGAATTTTATCTTTCGCCACTAGTGGGAGGACTTGATCAAGTGTGCAAAGCAATTTCCAGGAAGCTGGAGGTCCTACTTGAGAAAACCCTATTCGCGAAAGAGAAAATCAAGTCCTAGACATTACTTCCCGCACTTTGCCTTCACTCGTCACACACAATTTCTTAAGAAAATCAAGAGAAGTTGAATACTTGCATGCGCATCATTTCGAATCATTGACTTGACGTTTCATTGACTTATAAAATTGCACAGTATATTGACTTGTCCAAAGACTCATTTTTCCATAGCTCTATCCTACATTAACTTAACCAACAATTCTTATTTTCATAACTCTATGCTGTTTGTAAATTATACAAGGATGAATTAAGAAGCAAAAGTGCATTAGATCATTAGATTACAACATACACTCCTTATGAAGAGTTGCAACCACTCTATCACCTATTCAAGGCTAGCATTTTTGTTATGGGCTTCATTGATTGTAATGCTCTACCATTGCAGCCTTAGCTTTGGGTGTCCTTTAGAGGAGTGTGAAGCTCGTTAAGGCTTAGATATTCTCTCTTTCACCATAACCGTACTCCACTACCTACTTGGGGAAGAGTGAGAGACGGTTGCCTTTCGGACAGAGTTACCTGCAATAACAACACAAGTGTCGAAGCTTATGCTTTCGAGCCTTATGTAATCTAGTTCAATTTTGTATTAGCAATTTTTGGAATAGCCATTGAATTTTAGCATTTCTTTCTTTCATAAGCTCACATATCTTGACTTGTCTGACAATATGATTGTAGGATTGCTATCACAAATGGGTTAGTCTTTCCCTTATCCAACTTGTTACTCCAGTTTCAGTCCATTCATATTTTTTATCCTCTTGATGTAAAAATCTTTAATCTAAATTCTCGTTCTTTTGTATCTAACAGAAATCTCATTATAGAGCAAGTTGGAGATCCTTGATCTTAGTTTTAATGGCTTCAATGGAAGTATTCCATTATTTTTCAAAAATCTATTTTCACTTAGTACCCTGAATTTAAGTGGCAATATGCTAAATGGCACACTTAATGTGGAAGTTAATAACTTTAACTTGTAGAGTCCTCTGTAATTAATTTTGTTAAGAGATCATTAGCATATTGAGTATAATGGTTTATATTGTCTACTTAACTAATATATCGCTCCCTATCATAGGCTGCAAGGATTGCAGAAGCTTAGAATGCTTAATTTTAGATTTAATCAGCTCACAGAAAGGATACCCATAGGATTGGGAAGTTTATTTTCCCTTAATATCTTGTATTTGAATAGAAATAATCTAACTAGTTTACTACCTTCATAAGATATGATATTTACTCTTCTGACAAAGAGTTTCTCCATTCCTCTTTCTTTTTTTAGCTACCAAATTTCCCCATATTCAAAACTAAATACTTAGACAATTTGACTAATTGGCTTGGCCAATTTAATTCAATTTTTAATATAGCGAGTAAGAATTTCATTTTACTTGTCAAGCTTAGAACAAAATTATACTTTTATGGGCCAATCTTTCGTCAAACTCTCTGTTAAAGCTCAAATCTTCTCTCCTTCACCATAACTATACTTCACTACCTACAATGGGAAAAGGGAGATACTGCTGCTCTGGGAGAGAACAGCCTAATAACAGCACAAGATGATTATCAAAGCTCATGCTTTTGAGCCTTGCAGGATTTAATCAGTTATTTGTTAAACCCCAAATATCTTGATTTATATAGAAGTCAAATTGTATAATTGATGTCAAAGATGCATAAACCTCTTTCCCATCAAACTTGTTAGCCTAATTTCAATCTGCTCATATTTTTTATCCTCTTATCATAAATATTTTGAATTTAGATTCTCTTTCATTGGAAAATTTGTATGTAACATGCATTTCAGGATTGAGCAAATTGAAGATCCTTGATCTCAGCTATAACAGTTTCACTGGAAGTATTCCATTATCTTTCAAAAATCTATCTTCACTTAGTACCCTGAATTTAGGAGGCAACATGCTGAATGGTACACTTAATGTGAAAGGTAATAACTTTAACTTACAGAATCTTTTGTAATTATTTCTATCAAAAGATTATCAGCATATTAAGTATAATGGTTTATATTTTTTTCTAATTGATATCTATGGCTTCCTCTGACAAGCCTACAAGGATTGCAAAAGCTTAAAGTGTTTGAACTTGGATTTAATCAGTTTATAGGAAGGATACCCATAACTTTGGGAAACTTGTCTTCCCTTAATTTTTTATATTTGGATGAAAATAATCTAATTGATTCACTACCTTCGCAAGGTATGATATTTATTCTCTTGACTAAGAGTTTCCCTATATTCCCTTTTTGTTTTATTTGAGCTAGCAAATTTCCCTATATTCAAATATAAGAACTTGGACAATTTGACTATTGGCTTGGCCAATCCAAATCAATTTTTAGTTTAACGAGCGAGAATTTCATTTCACTTGTCAAGCTTTAGAATAGATTTATAACTTAATAGTCGGCACCAGCGCAAGGGAGGCTGGGATGCCAAAATTTTATCTTTTGCCACTAGTGAGAGGACTTGATGAAGTGCGCGAAGCAATTTCCAAAAAGCCGGAGGTCCTACTTGAGAAAACTTGTTGGCGAAAGAGAAAATCAAGTCCTGGACATTGCTTCCCACACTTTGCCTTCACTCGTCACATGCAATTTCTTAAGAAAATCAAGAGAAGCTGCATACTTGCGTATGCATCATTTTGAAACATTGACTTAACATTTCATTGACTTGTGAAAATTGCACAGTATATTGACTTGTCCAAAGACTCATTTTTCCGAAGCTCTATCCTTCATTGACATAACCAATTACAGATCATTAGATTACAACATACTCCNCTTCTGGAGGCTCTGGTTCAGTTAAATTAGCTGACAATGATCAACCACAATTTCAGGCCCAGTTGCTTCAGCTCTAGCGGGAATGTCGCAGCTATGCAAGCCATGCAGCAACAGATTCAGCAAATTCAGCCTGCTCGCTTGCCTCTCCCGTCCGCAGCCTGCTCAGTCGGCTCCATCCCAGCCCTGGCGGGGAGGGGGCCGGAGCTTTGCTGAGTTCAAGAGCTTGACCCCTGCTCTTTTGTGGATCTACTAACCTGCCAATGCTGAAAATGGATGAGGAGATGGAGAAAGCATTTGCAGCTCATGTAGCCAAGAGGAGGAGCGATCAGATTCGCTACCTACCTCCTCCGAGGGAGGCATATGATTGGTGGCTACTTGTGGAGCAGCGAATGGATGGACGGCTATTTTCTGGGGAGTTTTAAGCAGCCTTCTATGACAAATACTTGCAATAGTGTGCAGAGACAAATGCAGTCGGAGTTTGTCAAACTGGAGCAAGGAAATCTCTCTGTGGCACAGTATGAAGCGAGTTTTACCCGAGTTGGCTCGGTTCGCTCCAGACATAGCAGCTACGAGAGAGCCAAGATCATCAAGTTCATTGAGGGACTGAGGCCCAGACTGATGCAGACAGTCAATTCCTTCGAACTCTCCACATTTGGTGCCGTGGCAAACAAGGCCTGGTGATTTGAGAGGGATATGGGTGTGGTCCATAAGCAGTGGGAGCAGCCAGAAAGGAAGAAGAAGGGGTCTCCTTCTGGCCAGTCTTCAGGCCAGGCCAGAAGAAAGGCCCTTATCAGGCCCCCTCAGGACCAAAGAATACAGAAACTTGTTGCCCCCAATGCGGAACTCACCCCGGGCAAGTGTGCCTCGGACGATGGTGCCTGCTTCATATGTGGGTAGGTGGGTCACAAAATGACACTTGTCCCCTTCGAAGGATCAGCATCCTCCTTCGGATCAGGGTGAGGCCAGCAGCAGCAGCCTAGGACCCAGGGAAGGGTCTTTACTCTCACACAGCAGGATGCTGCGCTTCCAACTCGTTGTGACAGGTATGCCTGTTACTTAAGTACTTGTTTAAGATTTTTCATTCATATGCAATGGGATGCATTGATCATGAATGATAAAGGTATTGTTTAACCTCATGACATCTAAGACAAACTAAATTTTGGACCAGGTATAATTAAAGTAGGCAATGCTTATGCTCAATTCTTAGTAGATCCGGGTGCCATGCATTCATTTGTATCTAGCACATATCTCGCCAAGGATGAATCTTTGACACCTGTTCCCCTAGAGTAGGAGTTGCACATTGCTCTCCTAAATGGTGATGTTATGAGGGGTGGACTCAGTATGCATCTTGCCTGTTTAACATAGGGGATAGGAGATTGAAGGCCGATCTAATCGTCCTCCCCTAAAATCATTCGATTTCTCTTGGGATGGACTAGTTGGCCTCCTATCATGATTCAGTAGACTGTTTCAGGAAGATGGTGATCTTCAAAATTTCTAATCAACCTGAATTCAATTTTACTGGAAGTCAAGAGCAGCTGGCCTCGGTGTTCGTGTCAGCACTACAGGCCGCAAGTATTTGAAGAAGGATAGCCAAGGGTTTCTTGCTGTGGTCAAAGATCTTCAGCAAGATGAGGTCAAGTTGGAGGATATTCCAGTAGCTCAGGGGGAGGAGGAGGAGGCTCCGACCGCTCGAGGTGGCCGGAGTGGGGCAGCGGAGGGCTGCCGGGCGGCCCTCCCTTCATCGCGGAACCAAGCCGCTCCGCGGCTTGGTTTGGGCCCGGCGGTGTGCCCCCGGCTCGCCGGGCCCAGGCTGCGGTCGGCAGCCTCCACGGCGCCGGGGCAGCGTCCGGTGGAGGTCCGGCCGGCCATGGTTGCCGGTCGAGCCACTGGCACGGGTGGCAGCCGCGGCGGGCAACGGAAGAAAGAGAGAGAAATAAAGGGAGAGAGAGAGGGAATGGGAGGCGGCCGCGGTGACGGCCGGCTCCGGGCCGGTCGGCGGCGGCTGGGCCTCCCCTAGGGAGTGGCCGGCGGCGGCCCTGGCCGCCGGCACAACCTCCCCTATTTCGGACGAAACAGGGGAGGCGGGGCTGAAAGGGGGAGCGGGCCGGATTGGGCCGTTCCCCTTTTGGTCCCTATTGGGCCGTCTCGCGAGCCACTTTTGGGCCACGATTTGAACCCTGTATTGAGCCAAAAATGGAAAAATAAAAATATACCCTGGATCAGTGTTGATTCTAGTTTCTGGGAAAATTTTTATTTTTCCATTTGGGCTTATGTATTGGGAGATATTCAAGCCCCAAGTTGGCTCCGAGATTAAACTGGTTAGAGTTAAAAACTTTTTTGATATGCTATTTTTGGGGACTAAAAAATTAGGAAAATGATGCTGTAGGTACCCAGATATTCAAATAGCTAGTTTACGGTTTGGGATTTGTGTACTGAGGTAAGTAAGTCATTTATCATAATTTTTATAAATTATTAAAATATAAAAATTATGTATTTAAAGGCTATATTGTTATATATTGCATTATTTGAAAAACGAGAAAAATGAACTGGTATTAATATTTGCAAATGAGCATTTACTAGATTAGTTTATTATTTATTATATTTTATAAATAATTGGATATCTATGTGGATAACTGATCAATTGGCATGACCTTTGAAATTATTAAAGGTTTTGTAAATATACATGCTATTTAGCAAATGTGACATGAAAATGATACTTTGTGTATATGATAATATGTCCCACCATGGTCCGCTATGATATGATATGATATGATATGTTGCATGACTCACTTAGCACCGAACCCATCTCCATAGGGGGGTATATGGAGCACACACACCCAGGAGGCATGCTGTGAATGGATATGGCAATATTATGCCACATGGCACCAGGACCCATCTCCATAGGGGGGTATATGGAGAACACACTCTTGGGGTGTGTTGTAGCCGGATATGGCAGGATGTGAGTGCATGACACTGGTTCCAAGACCCTGACTCCTAGGGGATATTTAGAGAGGATACACCCGAGGGAGGTGTTACACCCGAGGGGGGTGTTCTATGTACATAGTGTATGGCCATGGAACATTGGTATAAAATATATTTTTATATGCTATTTACAGTGATACAGTGATTTTATCTTGAAATTATATATTTTTGATATACTATATATGGCAATTACTTTCAAAATTTATTTTGAGCATATGATGCATGTTTTGATAACATAAAAAAATGTATTTAAAATATGGAAGCTTGGCAGATGTTTATTATGAAAAAATTTTAAAAGCATGAAGTAATTACATTATATAGTTGGCTTACTTATTGAGTGTGAGCTCATTTAAATCTCACAATATTTTTTAGAGCCACAAGATGGGGATATGGGGTAGTTGGAGCAGCTATCAGAGTGACTTAGTTCCAGTACTTTGTTGTAACCCCATTGAATTATATATTTTGGCATGTAGCCTAAAACATATGATTATGGTTTGTATTAAGAACCATTTAAATTGGACGAAATATAGTTATTACCCCTTCTTGTATTAAATATTATATTTCGGGACGCCTTGCATGCCCGGCATGCGGTGGGTTGCCACCCCTAGATCCAATATAAGGTCTGGGGCGTGACAAGAAGAGAAAGATACTATTATCTTTGGTAGAGAGTGACCTGAACAATAGCATAGGACAAATATTGAACCTCATGCTTTGAGCCTTGAAGGATTTTATTAACTATAATTTGTTAAAGCCCAAATAGCTTGATTTGTCTAGTAATCAAGTTATTGGATTGCTATTAGAGGTGCATTAGCCTCTCTCTTCCAACTTGTTAGTACAATTTTAATTTGTTCATATTTTTATCCTCTTGTCATAAATATTTTGGATTTATATTCCCTTTCTTTGCAAATTTTGTATGTAACAGACATCTCAAGATTAAGCAAGTTGGAGATTCTTTATCTCAGTTATAATAGCAAATTAAATGGTACACTTAATATTAATGTGGAAGGTAATAGCATTAACTTACAAACCCCTCTATAATTATTTCTATTAAGAGATCATAAGCACATTAAGTATATTGGTTTATATTACCTTCTTAATTGATATTTATGACTTCTTATTAAAGGCCTGCATATATTATAGAAACTTAGAATGCTTGATCTTGGATTATGGATCTATGCCAATAGATTTATGGCACAACGCCATGCTATCTCTATTCTGCTTTTTCTTTTGCTTTCTATGTTCAAGGATTATAGGCTTAATATTAATATATTTTGTTGCTGTTGTAACCGTTTCCATCCCAAGAAAAAGAGTCAAATAATTTAATAAAGACTTGGCGGAGAGTGGGATGTATTGTTGTCTATAAAAAAAGAAAGGAAAAAAAAGTCATGTTTTGTGCAGTGCATGTGAAGAACTCAGCATATGTTTACTCTATTTTATAAAAAAATAATTTTGCTAAGTTTTATGCATATAAATGAATCATCATACGTGATGCACATGATTTTGCAACATGCACTTTGCATAAAGCCATTTCTAAAAAAAAAGAAATTATAAGATTAAGTTTCGCGGTGTGAGGCCTTGTATAGAAAATTTAATATTGTCTTTTTGTAATGAGAGGATGTTTTTTAATATTTATTTTAGAACCGACAGTTAGGCTAGCATGGTAACAGAACAATTGATCTCAAACACATCATTGCCATATAATAGAGAGTGAAAATTATTTAATTAATAGTTGGCACCAGCGCAAGGGAGACTGGGAGGCCAAAATTTTATCTTTCGCCACTAGTGAGAGGACTTGATGAAGTGTGCGAAGCAATTTCCAGGAAGCCAGAGGTCCTACTTGAGAAAACCCTGTTGGCAAAAGAGAAAATCAAGTCCTGGACATTGCTTCCTGCACTTTGCCTTCACTCGTCACATGCAATTTCTTAAGAAAATCAAGAGATGGTGCATACTTGCATATGCATCATTTTGAATCATTGACTTGACGTTTCATTGACTTGTGAAAATTGCACAGTATAATACTTGCCCAAAGACTCATTTTTCCATAGCTCTATCCTACATTGACTTAACCAATGACTCATATTTTCATAACTCTATGTTGTCTATAAATTATCTAAGGATGAATTAAGAAGCAAAAGTGCATTAGATCATTACATTACAACATACACTTCTTATGAAGAGTTTCAATCACTCTGTCACCTATTCAAGGCTAGTATTTTTCTTATGGGCTTCATTGATTGTAATCCTCTGCCATTGCAGCCGTAGCTTTGGGTGTCCTTTGGAGTAGTATGAAGCTCTGTTAAAGCTTAGATATTCTCTCTTTCACCATAACCATACTCCACTACCTACTTGGGGAAGAGTGAGAGACTGTTGCCTTTCGGATAGAGTCACCTGCAATAACAACACAAAAGTCGAAGCTTATGCTTTCGAGCCTTATGGAATCTAGTTCAATTTTGTATTGGCAATTTTTGGAATGGCCATTGAATTTTAGCATTTTTTTCAGCTTTCATAAGCTCACACATCTTAACTTGTCTGACAATATGATTGTAGGATCGCTATCACAAATGGGTTAGTATTTCCCTTATTCAACTTGTTACTCCAGTTTCAGTCCATTCATATTTTTTATCATCTTGATGTAAAAATATTTGATCTAAATTCTCTTTCTTTTGTATCTAACAGAAATCTCAGTATAGAGCAAGTTGGAGATCCTTGATCTTAGTTTTAATGGCTTCAATGGAAGTATTCCATTATCTTTCAAAAATATATTTTTACTTAGTACCCTTAATTTAAGTGGCAATATGCTAAATGACACACTTAATGTGGAAGTTAATAACTTTAACTTATAGAGTCCTCTGTAATTAATTTTGTTAAGAGATCATTAGCATATTGAGTATAATGGTTTATATTGTCTTCTTAACTAATATCTATCGCTCCCTATCATAGGCTGCAAGGGTTGCAGAAGTTTAGAATGCTTAATTTTAGATTTAATTAGCTCACAGAAAGGATACCCATAGGATTGGGAAGTTTATTTTCCCTTAATATCTTGTATTTGAATAGAAATAATCTAACTAGTTTACTACCTTCATAAGATATGATATTTACTCTTCTGACAAAGAGTTTCTCCATATTCCTCTTTCTTTTTTTAGCTACCAAATTTCCCCATATTCAAAACTAAAAACTTAGACAATTTGACTAATTGGCTTGGCCAATTCAATTCAATTTTTAATATAGCAAGTAAGACTTTCATTTTACTTGTTAAGCTTAGAACAAAATTATAACTTTTATGGGCCAATCTTTCGTCAAACTCTCTGTTAAAGCTCAAATCTTCTCTCCTTCACCATAACTATATTTCACCACCAACATTGGGAAAAGGGAGATACTGCTGCCTCTGGGAGAGAGCAACCTAATAACAGCACAAGATGAGTATCAAAGCTCATGCTTTCGAGCCTTGCAGGATTTAATCAGTTATTTGTTAAACCCCAAATATCTTGATTTATCTAGAAGTCAAATTGTATAAGTGATGTCAAAGATGCATAAACCTCTTTCTCATCGAACTTGTTAGTGTAATTTCAATCTGCTCATATTTTTTATCCTCTTATCATAAATATTTTGGATTTAGATTCTCTTTCATTGGAAAATTTGTATGTAACAGGCATCTTAGGATTGAGCAAATTGAAGATCCTTGATCTCAGCTATAACAGTTTCACTGGAAGTATTCCATTATCTTTCAAAAATCTATCTTCACTTAGTACCCTAAATTTAAGGGTCAACAAGCTGAAAGGTACACTTAATGTGGAAGATAATAACTTTAACTTATAGAATCTTTTGTAATTATTTCTATCAAAAGATCATCAGCATATTAAGTATAATGGTTTGTGTTGTTTTTTTAATTGATATCTATGGCTCCCTATGACAACCTACAAGGATTGCAGAAGCTTAAAGTGCTTAATCTTGGATTTAATCAGTTTATAGGAAGGATACCCATAACTTTGGGAAACTTGTCTTCCCTTAATTTTTTATATTTGGATGAAAATAATCTAATTGATTCACTACCTTCGCAAGGTATGATATTTATTCTCTTGACTAAGAGTTTCCCTATATTCCCTTTTTGTTTTATTTGAGCTAGCAAATTTTCCTATATTCAAAGCTAAGAACTTGGACAATTTGACTAATTGGCTTGGCCAATCCAGATCAATTTTTAGTTTAACGAGCGAGAATTTCATTTCACTTGTCAAGCTTTAGAATAGATTTATAACTTAATAGTCGGCACCAGCGCAAGGGAGGCTAGGAAGCCAAAATTTTATCTTTTGCCACTAGTGAGAGGACTTGATGAAGTGCGCGAAGCAATTTCCAAAAAGCCAGAGGTCCTACTTGAGAAAACCTTGTTGGCGAAAGAGAAAATCAAGTCCTGGACATTGCTTCCCACACTTTGCCTTCACTTGTCACATGCAATTTCTTAAGAAAATCAAGAGAAGCTGCATACTTGCGTATGCATCATTTTGAAACATTGACTTAACATTTCATTGACTTGTGAAAATTGCACAGTATATTGACTTGTCCAAAGACTCATTTTTTCGAAGCTCTATCCTTCATTGACATAACCAATTACAGATCATTAGATTACAACATACTCCTTATGAAGAGTTACAATCACTCTGTCACCTATTCAAGGATAGCATTTTTGTTATTGGCTTCATTGATTGTAATCTTCTGCCATTGCAACCGCAACTTTGGTTGTCCTTTGGACGAGTATGAAGCTCTGTTAAAGCTTAGATCTTCTCTCTTTCACCATAACCGTACTCTACTACCTACTTGGGGAAGAGTGAGAGATTGTTGCCTTTAGGATAGAGTCACCTGCAATAACAACACAAGTGTCGAAGCTCATGCTTTCGAGCCTTATGGAATCTAGTTTATTTATGTATTGGCAATTTTTGGAATGGCCATTGAATTTTAGCATTTTTTTTCTGCTTTCATAAGCTCACACATCTTAACTTGTCTGACAATATGATTGTAAGATCACAATCACAAATGGGTTAGTCTTTCCCTTATCCAACTCGCTACTCCATTTTCAGTCCATTCATATTTTTTATCCTCTTGATGTAAAAATCTTTGATCTAAATTCCCTTTCTTTTGTATCTTCCAGAAAACTCAGCATTGAGCAAGTTGGAGATCCTTGATCTTAGTTTTAATGGCCTCAATGGAAGTATTCCATTATCTTTCAAAAATCTATCTTCACTCAGTACCCTGAATTTAAGTGGCAATATGCTAAATGGGACACTTAATGTGGAAGTTAATAACTTTAACTTATAGAGTTCTCTGTAATTAATTTTGTTAGGAGATCATTAGCATATTGAGTATAATGGTTTATATTGTCTTCTTAACTAATATCTATCACTCCCAATCATAGCTGCAAGGGTTGCAAAAGTTTAGAATGCTTAATTTTAGATTTAATCAGCTCACAGAAAGGATACCCATAGGTTTGGGAACTTTATTTTCCCTTAATATCTTGTATTTGAATAGAAATAACCTAACTAGTTCACTACCTTCATAAGATATAATATTTGCTCTTCTGACAAAGAGTTTCTAGATATTCCTCTTTCTTTTTTTAGCTACCAAATTTCCTCATATTCAAAACTAAAAACTTAGAAAATTTGACTAATTGGCTTGGCCAATTTAAATCAATTTTTAATATAGTGAGTAAGAATTTCATTTTACTTGTCAAGCTTAGAACAAAATTATAACTTTTATCTGTCAATCTTTCGTCAAACTCTCTGTTAAAGCTCAAATCTTCTCTCCTTCACCATAACTGTACTTCACCACCTACATTGGAAAAAAGGAGATACTACTGCCTCTGGGAGAGAGCAACCTAATAACAGCACAAGATGAGTATCAAAGCTCATGCTTTTGAGCCTTTCAGGATTTAATCAATTATTTGTTAAACCCCAAATATCTTGATTTATTTAGAAGTCAAATTGTATGATTGATGTCAAAGATGCATAAGCCTCTTTCTCATCAAACTTGTTAGTCTAATTTCAATATGTTCATAGTTTTTATCCTCTTATCATAAATATTTCGGATTTAGATTCTCTTTCATTGGAAAATTTGTATGTAACAACCATCTTAGGATTGAGCAAATTGAAGATCCTTGATCTCAGCTATAACAGTTTCACTGGAAGTATTCCATTATCTTTCAAAAATCTATCTTTACTCTGTACCCTGAATTTAGTAGGCAAAATGCTGAATGGTACACTTAATGTGGAAGGTAATAACTTTAACTTATAGAATATTTTGTAACTATTTCTATCAAAAGATCATCAACAAATTAAGTATAATGTTTTATGTTATTTTTTTAATTGTTATCTATGGCTCCCTATGACAAACCTACAAGGATTGCAGAAGCTTAAAGTGCTTAATCTTGGATTTAATCAGTTTATAGGAAGGATACCCATAACTTTGGGAAACTTGTCTTCCCTTAATTTTTTATATTTGGATGAAAATAATCTAATTGATTCACTACCTTCGCAAGGTATGATATTTATTCTCTTGACTAAGAGTTTCCCTATATTCCCTTTTTGTTTTATTTGAGCTAGCAAATTTCCCTATATTCAAAGCTAAGAACTTGGACAATTTGACTAATTGGCTTGGCCAATCCAAATCAATTTTTAGTTTAACAAGCGAGATTTTCATTTCACTTGTCAAGCTTTAGAATAGAATTATAACTTAATAGTCAGCACTAGCGCAAGGGAGATTGGGAGGCCAAAATTTCTATCTTTCACCACTAGTAAGAGGACTTGATGAAGTGCGCAAGGAAATTTTCAGGAAGCCAGAGGTCCTACTTGAGAAAACCCTGTTGGCAAAAGAGAAAATCAAGTCCTGGACATTGACTTGTGAAAATTGTACAATATATTGACTTGTCCAAAGACTCATTTTTCCATAGCTCTATCCTACATTGACTTAACCAACAACTCATATTTTCATAACTCTATGTTGTTTGTAAATTATCCAAGGATGAATTAAGAAGCAAAAGTGCAACAGATTATTAGATTACAACATACACTCCTTATGAAGAGTTATAATCAGTCTGTCACCTATTCAAGGCTAGCATTTTTGTTATTAGCTTCATTGATTGTAATCCTCTGCCATTGCAGCTGTAACTTTGGTTGTCCTTTGGAGGAGTATGAAGCTCTATTAAGGCCTAGATCTTCTCTCTTTCACCATAACCGTACTCCACTACCTACTTGGGAAAAAGTGAGACTGTTGCCTTTAGGATAGAGTCACCTGCAATAACAATACAAGTGTCGAAGCTCATGCTTTCGAGTCTTATGGAATCTAGTTTATTTCTGTATTAGCAATTTTTGGAATGGCCATTGAATTTTAGCATTTTTTTCTGCTTTCATAAGCTCACACATCTTAACTTGTCTGACAATATGATTGTAGGATCGCTATCACAAATGGGTTAGTCTTTCCCTTATCCAACTTGCTACTCCATTTTCAGTCCATTCATATTTTTTATCCTCTTGATGTAAAAATCTTTGATCTAAATTCTCTTTCTTTGGTATCTAATAGAAAACTCAGTATTGAGCAAGTTGGAGATCCTTGATCTTAGTTTTAATGGCCTCAATGGAAGTATTTCATTATCTTTCAAAAATCTATCTTCACTCAGTACCCTAAATTTAAGTGGCAATATGCTAAATGGCACATTTAATGTGGAAGATAATAACTTTAACTTATAGAGTCCTCTGTATTTAATTTTCTTAAGAGATCATTAGCATGTTGAGTATAATGGTTTATATTGTCTTCTTAACTAATATCTATTGCTCCCTATCATAGGCTACAAGGATTGCAGAAGTTTAGGATGCTTGATTTTAGATTTAATCAACTCACAGAAAGGATACCCTTTGGTTTGGAAAGTTTATTTTCCCTTAATATCTTGTATTTGAATAGAAATAACCTAACTAGTTCACTACCTTCGTAAGATATAATATTTACTCTTCTGACAAAGAGTTTCTCCATATTCCTCCTCCTTTTTTTAGCTACCAAATTTCTCCATATTCAAAACTAAAAACTTAAACAATTTGACTAATTGGCTTGGCCAATTCAAATCAATTTTTAATATAGCGAGTAAGAATTTCATTTTACTTGTCAAGCTTAGAACAAAATTATAACTTATATGGGTCAATTTTCATCAAACTCTCTGTTAAAGCTCAAATCTTCTCTGCTTCACCATAACTGTACTTTACCACCTACATTGGAAAAAGGGAGATACTGCTGCCTCTGGAAAAGAGTGACCTAATAACAACACAAGATGAGTATACCAAAGTTCATCTTTTGAGCCTTGTAGGATTTAATCAGTTATTTGTTAAACCCCAAATATCTTGATTTATCTAGCAGTCAAATTGTATGATTGATGTCAAAGATGCATAAGCCTCTTTCTTATCGAACTTGTTAGTCTAATTTCAATCTATTCATATTTTTTATCCTCTTATCATAAATATTTTGGATTTAGATTCTCTTTCATTGAAAAATTTGTATGTAACAGGCATCTCAAGATCGAGCAAATTGAAGATCCTTGATCTCAGCTATAACAGTTTCACTGGAAGTATTTCATTATCTTTCAAAAATTTATCTTCACTTAATACCCTAAATTTAGGACGCAACATGCTGAATGGTACACTTAACGTGGAAGGTAATAACTTTAACTTATAAAATCTTTTGTAATTATTTCTATCAAAAGATCATAAGCATATTAAGTATAATAGTTTATGTTGTTTTTTTAAATGATATCTATGGCTCCCTATGACAAGCCTACAAGGATTGCAAAAGCTTAAAGTCCTTGATCTTGGATTTAATTAGTTTATAGGAAGGATACCCATAACTTTGGAAAACTTGTCTTCCCTTAATTTTTTATATTTGGATGAAAATAATCTAATTGATTCACTACCTTCACAAGGTATGATATTTATTCTCTTGACTAAGTGTTTCCCTATATTCCCTTTTTGTTTTATTTGAGCTAGAAATGTCCCTATATTTAAATCTAAGAACTTGGACAATTTGACTAATTGGCTTGGCCAATCCAAATCAATTTTTAGTTTAACGAGCAAAAATTTCATTTCACTTGTCAAGCTTTAGAATAGAATTATAACTTAATTGTCGGCACCAGCGCAAGGGAGATTGGGAGGCCAAAATTTTATCTTTCGCCACTAGTGAGAGGACTTGATGAAGTGCGCGAAGAAATTTTCAGGAAGCCGAAAGTCCTACTTGAGAAAACACTGTTGGCGAAAGAGAAAATCAAGTCCTGGACATTGCTTCCCGCACTTTGCCTTCACTCGTCACATGCAGTTTCTTAAGAAAATCAAGAGAAGCTACATTCTTGCGTATGCATCATTTCGAATCATTGACTTGATGTTTCGTTGACTTGTGAAAATTGCACAATATATTGACTTGTCCAAAGACTCATTTTTTCGAAGCTCTATCCTACATTGACATAACCAACAACTCATATTTTCGTAACTCTATGCTGTCTATAAATTATCCAAGGATGAGTTAAGAAGCAAAAGTGCAACAGATCATTAGATTACAACATACACTCCTTATGAAGAGTTACAATCACTCTGTCACCTATTCAAGGATAGCATTTTTGTTATTGGCTTCATTGATTGTAATCTTCTGCCATTGCAGCCGCAACTTTGGTTGTCCTTTGGAGGAGTATGAAGCTCTATTAAAGCTTAGATCTTCTCTCTTTCACCATAACCGTACTCCACTACCTACTTGGGGAAGAGTGAGAGATTGTTGCCTTTACGATAGAGTCACCTGCAATAACAACACAAGTGTCGAAGCTCATGCTTTCGAGTCTTATGGAATCTAGTTTATTTCTATATTGTCAATTTTTGGAATGGCCATTGAATTTTAGCATTTTTTCCTGCTTTCATAAGCTCACACATCTTAACTTGTTGACAATATGATTGTAGAATCGCTATCACAAATGGGTTAGTCTTTCCCTTATCCAACTTTCTACTATATTTTCAGCCCTTTCATATTTTTTATCCTCTTGATGTAAAAATCTTTGATCTAAATTCTCTTTCTTTTGTATCTAACAGAAAACTCAGTATTAAGCAAGTTGGAGATCCTTGATCTTAGTTTTAATGGCCTCAATGGAAGTATTCCATTGTCTTTCAAAAATCTATCTTCACTCAGTACCCTAAATTTAAGTGGCAATATGCTAAATGACACACTTAATGTGGAAGTTAATAACTTTAACTTATAGAGTCCTATGTAATTAATTTTGTTAAAAGATCATAGCATATTGAGTATAATGGTTTATATTGTCTTCTTAACTAATATCTATTGTTCCCTATCATAGGCTGCAAGGATTGTAGAAGTTTAGGATGCTTAATTTTAGATTTAATCAACTCACAGAAAGGATACCCATTGGTTTGGGATGTTTATTTTCCCTTAATATCTTGTATTTGAATAGAAATAACCTAACTAGTTCACTACCTTCATAAGATATAATATTTACTCTTCTGACAAAGAGTTTCTCCATATTCCTCTTTCTTTTTTATGCTACCAAATTTCACAATATTCAAAACTAAAAACTTAAACAATTTAACTAATTGGCTTGGCCAATTCAAATCAATTTTTAATATAGCGAGTAAGAATTTCATTTTACTTGTCAAGCTTAGAACAAAATTATAACTTTTATGGGTCAATCTTTCGTCAAACTCTCTGTTAAAGCTCAAATCTTCTCTCGTTCACCATAACTGTACTTCACCACCTACATTGGAAAAAGGGAGATACTAATGCCTCTGGGATTGAGTGACCTAATAACAACACAAGATGAGTATGCCAAAGTTCATGCTTTTGAGCCTTGCAGGATTTAATCAGTTATTTGTTAAACCCCAAATGTCTTGATTTATCTAGCAGTCAAATTGTATGATTGATGTCAAAGATGCATAAGTGTCTTTCTCATCGAACTTGTTAGTCTAATTTCAATCTGTTCATATTTTTTATCCTCTTATCATAAATATTTGGGATTTAGATTCTCTTTCATTGGAAAATTTGCTTGTAACAGGCATCTCAGGATTGAGCAAATTGAAGATCCTTGATCTCAGCTATAACAGTTTCACTGGAAGTATTCCATTATCTTTCAAAAATCTATCTTCACTTAGTATCCTGAATTTATGGTTCAACAAGCTGAAAGGTACACTTAATGTGGAAGGTAATAACTTTAACTTACAGAATCTTTTGTAATTATTTCTATCAAAAGATCATCAGCATACTAAGTATAATGGTTTATGTTGTTTTTTTAATTGATATCTATGGCTCCCTATGACAAGACTACAAGGATTGTAGAAGCTTAAAGTGCTTGATCTTGGATTTAATCAATTTATAGGAAAGATACCCATAACTTTGGGAAACTTGTCTTCCCTTAATTTTTTATATTTGGATGAAAATAATCTAATTGATTCACTACCTTCGCAAGGTATGATATTTATTCTCTTGACTAAGAGTTTCCCTATATTCCCTTTTTGTTTTATTTGAGCTAGCGAATTTCCCTATATTCAAAGCTAAGAACTTGGACAATTTGACTAATTGGCTTGGCCAATCCAAATCAATTTTTAGTCTAACAAGCAAGAATTTCATTTCACTTGTCAAGCTATAGAATAGAATTATAACTTTTATGAGTCAACTTTTGTCAAACTCTCTGTTGAAACTTTAGATCTTCTCTCCTCTCCTTCACCATAACTATACTTCACCACTTAAATGGGGAAGAGGGAGATACTGCTTTCTCTGGGAGAGAGTGACCTGAACAACAACGTATGATGAGTATTGAAGCTCATGCTTTTGAGCCTTGCATGATTAAATCAGTTGTATGTTATTAAATCAGTAGTTTATTAAAGCCTAGACAGCTTGATTTGTCTAGCAGTCAAATTATAAAATTGCTATCAGAGATGCATCGACCTTTCTCTTATCCAACTTGTTACCCTAATTTTAATCTGTTCATATTTTTTTCCTCTTGTTGTAATTATTTTGGACTTAGATTCTCTTTCTTTGGGAATTTGTATGAAATAGTCATTTCAGGATTGAGCATGTTAGAGATCCTTGATCTCAGCTATAACAATCTCGATGGAAGTATTTTATTATCTTTCAAAAATTTATCTTCACTTAGTACCTTGAATCTAAGAGGAGTCACGCTAAATGGTACACTTGATGTGGAAGGTAATAACTTTAACTTACAGAGTCCTCTATAATTATTTTTGTCAAGAGATTATTAGCATATTAAGTATAATGTTTTATATTGTATTTTTAACTAATATCTATAGGTCTGCAAGGATTGCAGAAGCTTGGAGTGCTTGATCTTGGATTTAATCAGCTCATAGGAAGGATACCCATAGCTTTGGGAAACTTATCTTCCCTTAATGTCTTATATTTGGATAATAATAATCTAACTAGTTCACTGCCTTCAGAAGGTATAATACTTATTTCTTTGATAAAGAGTTTCTCTATATTCTTTTTTTTGTTTTAGCTAGCAAACTTTCCTATATTTAAAGATAAAAGCTTAGGTAATTTGACTGGTTAGCTTGGGCAAGCCAATTCAAGTTTTCAATGTGATGCGTCAAATTTGATATCACTTGTCAAGATTTAGAATAGAAATATGACATTTGGCCAAACTCTTTCTTGACTTTGTCAACTTGTCAAGTTAGAAAATCTATCAAACTCATGTTTCTAAGTTGGCTTTAGCAAGTTAAAATGAGTTTTAATCCATGATCTCAAGCCACTTGTGCGTTTTACTTGCATCATTTTCTTGTACATTAAGTATTAATTCCATCGAATATGCTATGTTCACACCATGTGCAGCCATATTTAGCCAATAACCATAATTGATGAGTGGAGCATACAAATTTTAAATGGATATTATTTTATTATAATTTTTAAATATTAATTTCTTGATTGTTCGCAGATTTAACTTTTTTTAATTTTTCTATTTAATATTTGTTTAAACATGTATGACTCACCTGAGTTGCCAAGTTGACTCACCCAAGTCAAAAAAAAAAACAAAAGAATAGAAAATAGAAGTAGGCAAAAGTTTTATTACCTTGTTCATATAATGGAGCAAAAAGTTTTATTTATTTTCTTTATTTTTTTGCAGTGCTCAGTGGACTACAGAACTTGCATGAGTTGGATCTCTCTAGCAACCTACTTAAATGGAAGTCTTCCTTTATCTCTACGGAAATTGGGTTCTCTTCGATATTTAGATCTTTCTCATAATATAATGATGGGTAATATTCCACCAGATACCTTTGCAGCGCTAATTTCTCTTCAGGATCTGGATCTTTCTTACAACCGATTTGATGGGCATTTCTCATTTTCGTCCTTTGCTAATCTTTCAAAGCTAGAATATATCGCATTTTCTAACAACGAGGAATTGCTGATACATCTTGACGATCGAAAGTTTGTTCCCTCCTTCCAACTATCGTCTCATGTTATCCAATTGCAAACTTGACGTGAATGCCCTTGCAACACCAGCCTTTCTTGCTTCTCAATACAAGTTAGAAGTTCTTGATCTTTCCCACAACAACCTATCAGGAAAGTTTCCAATTTGGTTGTTCAAAAGTCTAACCAAATGGAATTTCTGAACTTGAGAAATAACTCAATAACGGGCACATTTCAATTGCCAAAGCATTCGAAAGAAAGTATGCATGTGATCTTTCTATGAATTTTCTCAATGGATCGATCCCTACAAATATTGGCACAATATTTCCAAATATGGAGGCCCTGAATTTATCCTCAAATCATTTAACTGGAAATATCCCTTCCTCATTGGGTAACATGAGTATTGAGATCTTGGATTTGTCCAATAATAGTTTGTCCGGTGAAGTACCAACTCGGCTACTGATTGATTGCACAGAATTGTATATCTTGAAGCTTTCCAAGAACAACTTGAGTGGGATGATGTTTACCACAAATTATGGTCATGCTTCGCTTTTATATGTTTATCTAAATGAAAACAAGTTCACTGGAACATTGCCAGGGAATCTGTCAGCCTATCGGTGGTTAACTATATTGGATGTCCATAACAACCAATTATCAGGAATAATACCAGGGAGTACAGGACTCCCAACCACTTTGAAGTACCTTAATCTTGGAGGAAATTATTTTCAAGGCCAAATACCGCATCATTTATGTAATCTAACAGATCTTCAGGTGTTAGACTTATCGCACAATAACCTCTCGGGGTCATTACCTCATGATTGTTTCTCATCATCCATGATTCTCAACTTTGCTGGAAATGCTTTGACAGGCCCGATTCCAAGCAGTTATTTTAATATTTCGAACCTTTCGGCATTGGATGTTAGCAATAACAAGCTTTCAGGTAAACTGCCAGGACAGATAGGAAATGAAACATATTTGGAGATTCTTGATCTTAGTGGAAATTCACTTGAAGGTCCTGTGCCAACTGAGCTATGCAAGCTACAGTCTTTACATGTTCTGGACCTTTCACAAAATAATCTTTCAGGATCAATACCCTCCTGCTTTGGTAAAATGCAATTCAAGAGACTTGATTTATTATATCCAATGTGCATCCAAGCCAATTGTTCTCGACTTTTTGGTGACGGATTTCATGCTGCTACATATGATGCATTTGTTTCTAAAATTTGATGGTGGTACAACTCATCACAAAAGGCAACCTATATGCCTACCTATCAGATCATTTGGATTTAATGTCTACAATTGATTTATCTGCAAACAAGCTGACAGGAAGCATCCCATTAGAAATTGGAAATCTAGGTAGTCTTATACAATTGAATCTATCACACAATCACCTAACAGGTCCCATCCCTCAAACTTTCTCAAAACTCAATCAGATTGAGAGCCTAGATATATCACACAATCAATTAAGTGGTGTGATACCCTGGCAATTGACTCAACTAAACTTCTTGGAGGTCTTCTCTGTTGCTTACAATAACTTATCTGGATGTACGCCGGATCTCAAAGACCAATTTGCCACCTTTGATATGAGTAGCTATGAGGGAAATGTTGGATTGCATGGGCCACCACTAGAGAGACATGCACATCTGATTCAAGTCCAACTGCTCCACCTAAAGGAGAGAACCATGATGATAGTAGAATCGATGATGTCATTTCTTTGCAATAGTTGCAGTTTCATTCGTGGCTGGCTTTTGGGGCTGTATCACTCTATTGTATTGCCATCGCATTGGGCAACATATTCTTGTCATATTAGATGGTTACGTGGATTCCTTTAGGATTTTAATGGCAGCACGTAAGTGGACATGCATGCAACAGAATCATAAGTGAGGTAATGCCTGGTTTATTTCATAGAAGCCTTCTTTTATTTTGACACCTTGTAAGAGTAAAGCAAGCTAATAATATAATAATGCAAAAATCTTCATTGCAATTGGGTTTGATACGTCTATATGGTTTTTCCCTAATTTTGCTCTAGGTTGGTCTATATATTTTGAATGATTATATCATACATACACTTTTGGACAACCAATGGGAATATATTATTCTATTTTTTCTAGTGTCTATGATTATGCTAAATTTACAGCACTGTATGGCCATATAGTTTCGAAAGCTTTCTTCTATCCTTTGTAATCAATGATTATGAACCTTGAGGAGATCAATGGCAATTGACACTTGACAGTAAGTCTACCATACTTAAGTTTGACAGTAAATCTACCATACTTAATGCATTGGATAAACCTTGTGCTTGCACAACAAGTTATGAAAGAATGGGAAATAGACTCATGAATTTTAAAATTTTCTGCAAAAAATGAAGAATGACTACTCATTTCCAATTTTTGAGTTTGAGGTCTATTACTAAAGGAAACTTAATTTTACACCTTTGAAGGGCATGGATTGAATTTGACGATTACATTTCCATTTATTTTTGTATATATGTATAGAAATATTAGCTAACCACCCATAATTAGCTTATTTGATCATGCAATGAAGCTAGCTCAAATTTGGAGCAATTAAAGAACCTCGTACAATTGACTGAATGTAAGTTATTGTTCCTCGTAGTAGTTTATTTGGACAAAGCAAATTTTAGGGTTTAGTCTTCTATTCTTCTTGGTTGCAAGGAGAACTAACCTACTGGATGAAATATACAACCAAATCTTTCCCCATAGACAATGATAAGGAATGCAATCAAATATGCATTACGTTGGATGGCTATGTTGACTCCTTGATATACAAGTAGCTAAATCACAAGTTTGATAAAAAATAAATTGTGTATTTTAGAGAAGCATGTTTTTGGCACTTCATAATAGGGCAAAGTAAAATTTCTGTTTAATTTCCTAGGGACTAAATCTCCATTGCAATCAAGCTTAATATAATTTGACTTCTTCCCTGTTTTCTTTGTATAGCAGGACTATATTTATATACATATATATGTGTGAATTATGCTCATTCATGAATATGTTATGTTTTCAATTTATAGAATTTTGCTAGCCTCCAATATTTCATTAGTTTGCTCTGCAGATTTGCCACTTAAAGAAGCTCCATGGTGCCAGCTAAAAACTCATTTGTGGAAGGTTGGTAAGTTAGAAAGTTTAACAACCAAAATGATTCCATTCTGATGTTTAGAACATCAAAATTAACAAGTATTTTTGCATGTCTGAACAAGGTTCTGTGGATCAAAGCACAAGATCAAGTGATCATGCAGAAAGTACTATATTGCCGGCAAATATGCAGTTGTCATTAATCAGTTAAAACATCAAGAATAGTTACCTTCAAGAAGAAACAATTCATTAAAGGTAGGGTAGCCACTACACATGAAACCGTTCGTCGTTCCCACTCTAAAAATACTAAAAAGTTGATTTTTGTACTTACAAACTTTGCTACTCTTACTGATGGGAATTACGTATATTTTACATGAATCAAATTCATATATCATGCAGTGGAAGATAAAAATAAATACGAATTTAATTTCAAAGCCCAAGATCCTCAGAGAACAGATTCAGTTAACAAGAAATAACACATGATTAAATAATAGATCATACATGTGTTCTTTATTAGGGATGAAGCCTGATGAAGCCGGTAAACGATTACCACTAGCCGTCCATGCGTTTGGCCTCTAACGGTGATCCACGCAAAGATCTTTGGATGATGTCCTCTTAGGATTGGATGATAACCTTTTGCAAGGGTGCTAGTGCCTCTTTTCTTTTTAATTGATTTTCCAAATCAAGAAAAATTTCTTGATCAAGATCAAATCTTGATCAATTAAGAAAGAGAGAGGGACGTATCAATCAATCAAGAGAGAGGGATGTATCAATCAAGAGAGAGAGAGAGAGGGACATCCTAAAGAGAGAAAGGATGTTTTAGAGAAAGAAAGTAAGTGTTAGGCATCCAAGAGAGAGAAGGGAGGAGTTAGGCGTGTCTCTCGAAAGAGGTGTCTCTCTTCTTTTTTTATACATGAAAAGGAGGTTGTATGGTTCCATTAAAAGAAAAATTTTGTTTCAAACACCTAGCCATTCAACCATATCAAGTTGATAGCAAATTATCCTAACAATTTAAGATATTTGTTATAACAAATTATTCTAACAAATTTAGGATATTTGTTATCATGATAATGTTACGATTACAACCATCAAACCACATCCCTAAAAAATAGAAAATTGGTTATTCCATGAAATCAACGTCGCAACTTTAGATTTGGCTTCATGATGATGCCCCAAATCATGGGGTTCCCTCCTCCATGACGTAGAGATGGGTCATGTCCATCACATGGGCATAAATCCATCCTCCATGTGGCATGATCTCAGCCCTCGGCTCAATTAGGTTTCCACGAATCAAATCATGCCATCATATGGATCCAATTAAATATCACATTATTAATATCAATTAATCTAAGCCATCCATCATATGGATCAAGCCTAATTGAGTATCCAATTAATGAATTTTATATGTATATCATATGTACAAAAGGTCTTTTTCTTGAATACAAAAATTCTTTCCTCTATGATGAATCCTATTCATCAATTTCATGTTCTCTCATTAAGATTGAGTCAAACCCAATCCTAATTAATTGGTCATCTAATTTGAATTAAGTCTAACGTAATTTTTATTTTAACTTCATCCAAAATCTCCTTAATGCGTGTGACCCATTAGGTCCCTTGACACGTTGGTAATAATCATGTCCCTAATATTGACCCTAGGGATAACTTGATCAACACCTTGTCCAAGTCAATTCTTTAACCAAATCAACTCCTTGATTAAGTTAAAGAATCCATGATTATAGATCATGAGCGGCCTCTAGCAAAGCATCATGATCACCCAAGTGTTAAGGGTTTGTTGAGGTGGTCATCAACACCTGTCCATGAATGTTAACGTACGATTTAATCCCGTCGTCACATATCCTAAATCAATCAGTGGTACAAAATGTGTCAACCATGTAATTGATCTTTATTTACTTGATCTCAAAAAAAATTGACTCACATGAATTAGAACTTCAAAACTATTTCGAATTCCAACTCAACCTTGTAAGGATTTAACAGTCAATTTAATCCATCAAGTGGCCGTGGGATTAACCCTTTCTATCAAGGGAGACGAATCCTGTCTTAATCAAATACCACCTTTATGTGCTTCATGTCATAACCAATCGACACTATATTTCCACCTGTGGCTAGAGCGACGTTAGCATGTCGTCAAAGCATGACATTCCACACATGAGGTGCTATGAAGATCTCAAGTCAAAGGATCACTCGCAGCACCATCATCAGAGATCAACCATCGACACTATATAGAATATCCATATGTAATCTCTGTGCTGGTCATCCAATGCATTGTTACAATAACGAACATTCACACACCTATCCAAGTATCTTCATACTTCAGCTTGCGAGATCAGCTACTCACCATAAGGGTGAAGATATGCAATGTGTGCTAGTCTTATCTACGTTCGATAATATCCGGTCGTCTACGCATCGACTAGAAAAATTTAAAGAATCAAACCATAATGTGCAATTTTGGATCTCACAATTTGTAATTGTATTACAAATTCCATATGCACAGTTCATATTCTTTTGGACTTTTCTCACATGTAAAATATATTTAATATATATATAAATTACACCCGAATAGATAAAGAAACCAATAAATTTGATTTGCATTCATAAAAAATGTGTACAAACTAGCATCTAATTCATTAGATTTAGGACACACACTAACAATCTTCCACTTGTATTAGAGCCAATCACCCATGTATCTAATACCAAGTGACTCAGCATGACTATCATGCTTCTACTGCGGTAGGGCTTTAGTGAATGGATCAGCAATATTGTCATCCATGGGGACTCGTTCTATTTTATATCATTCCTCCAACTGATTTTTCTAATCACATGATATTTTTTGAGTACATGTTTGGACCTCTGATGAGACCTTGGTTCTTTGGCTTGCGCAATAGCTCATTGTTATCACAATACAAGAGTATTGGATTAACAATGCTTGGAACCACTACAAGTTCAGTGATGAACTTTTTGATCCAAACTATTTCTTTAGCTGCATCTGATGCTACGATGTACTCGGCTAGTTGTAGAGTCGGCAGTCATTTCCTACTTGAAACTCTTTCAGCTGACTGTACCACCATTTAATGTGAACACATAGCCTGATTGTGATTTATAATCATCTTTATCAGACTAAAAACTAGAATAGTATAATCCTAAACTATAAGATCGGGTCCTCCATAAATCAAGAGCATATCCTTAGTCATTTGCAAGTACTTAAGGATATTCTTGCCATCCAATGTTTCTCACTAGGGTTTGCCTGATATCTACTCATGATACTCAAGGCATAAGAAATATCAGGCCTTGTACATAGCATTGCATACATAATGGATCCAATTGCTAATGCGTATGGTATCCTATCCATGTACTCTCTTTCCTTTTGGGTCTTAGGACTCATGTCATTGGAGAGATGTACCCCATGCGACATTGGCAGGAATCATTTCTTGGACTCTGCTTTAGCATTTTATCTATGTACGTGGATTGGGTCAATCCAAGCAACCTTCTAGATCTATCTCTATAGATCTTTATACCTAGTATATAGGCTGCTTCTACCAAATCCTTCATAAAGAATTTATCTGACAATCAATCTTTCACTTCTTTAAGGAATGATACATTGTTTCCTATTAATAATATGGCATCCATATAATATCAAGAAAATAATATCACTCCCACTAACCTTCTTGTACACACATGGATCATCCTATTTTTGATGAAATCAAACTCTTTGATTGCCATATCAAATCGAATATTCCAACTTCTAGAGGCTTGCTTAAGTTCATAAATAGACCTTTGTAGCTTGCACACTTTTTTAGGATCTATGGATTCAAAACCCTCTGGTTGTGTCATATACACATCCTCCTCTAAATTTTTATTTAGGAAGGCGATCTTGACATCCATCTGCCAGATCTCATAGTCAAAATATGCTGCTATTACAAGTAAAATCCTTATGGACTTATGCATGGCTACAGTTGAAAATGTTTCATTAAAGTCAACACCTTATCTTTGCTTGTAACCTTTTGCAACTAGCCTTGCCTTATAGGTAATGACATTACCATCCATGTCGTTTTCTTCTTGAAAGCCCATTTGCACCTAATGGGTTTTATCCCTTCAGGTGGATCAACCAAGGTCCATACCTGGTTGTCATACATGGAGTCCATTTGAGATTTCATGGCCTCAAGCCATCTCTTAGAGTCAATGTTAGACATTGCCTCTTCATAGTTGGTAGGCTCATCATTCTTTATGAGAAATGCATATCTCTTAGGAATGTGAATTGTCCTACCAGATCTACGTAGCTGGTGTATACTTAGAGCTACCTGTTGCTTTTCATGCAATGACTGCCTGAATGTGAGTTGAATCTCCAGCTCAACTCCCACTGTATTCGGCATATGCTCAATTCCATCTAATCGATCTTTATTAATTTGTAGTTCTTGAGCTTCACTAAGTTCAATCTTACTCCCACTACCCATTGTGAGAATCTCAATCTCTAGAAATGTGGCATGTCTTGACATAAATACCTTTTCTCAAGTGGATGGTAGAAGTAGTATCTTTTGTTTATTTTGGACACCCTCACAAAATTGCATTTATCAGATCTAGTTTCAAGCTTATTTGATTCATTACGCTTCACATAAGCGTAACAGCCCCAAACCCTTAAATGATTAAGGGATGGTTTCCTTCCATACCATATCTCATAGGGAGTGGAGTTGATCAATTTAGATGGAACTCGGTTTAGGGTATATTCGGCAGTGTCTAGCGCATAATCCAAAAATATTTTTGGAAGATCTGCAAGGCTCATCATGGAATGTACCATGTCTAACAGTGTGCAATTTTTTCTTTCTGACACACCATTATGTGTGATGTACCGGGAGGAGTCCATTGAGATAGAATCTCATTATCCTTCAAATAATCCATGAACTCATGGCTCAAGTATTCACCACCTCGATCTGATCGAAGTATCTTAATACTCTTGCTAGTTTATTTTTCTACTTCACATCTAAATTCTTTAAACTTTTTAAAGGCTTCAGATTTGTGCTTCATCAGATACACATAGCCATATCTACTATGGTTATCTATGAATGTGATGAAATAAGAAAAACCTCCTATGGCTTGAATGTTGATGGGTCCACATACATCCAAATGTACTAAACCCAAACATTCAGTTGTTCGCTCATCTTTTTCGATAAAAGGTGACTTGGTCATCTTGCCAAGTAAACATGACTCGCATTCCTCAAACGATTTCCAATCGAATGAGCCCAAGTATCCATCTTTATGTAACTTGGTTAAACGAGTTTCATTTACATGGCCTAAACAACAGTGCCATAAGTACGAATCCCTAGAATTATTTGATTTTAATCTTTTTAATTTAATATTGAGAATAAGGGCTTGAAGATTAAGAACATAAATTCCATTGAACAATTCAGCAAAACCAAAGAACATTTTGTTTCAAAAAATAGAAATACCTTTATTTTCAATTTCAAAAGAATACCCATCCATTACTAAACATGAAATGGATATAATATTCTTTGTTATGTTTGAAATATAGTAACAATTACTAAGTTTAATTACAAGCCCTGTAGGCAAAGATAAAGAATAAATTCTAAGGCTAATGCAGCAACCTTTGCATAGGATCATTTCATCTTTCCTCAATCTTCTACTATTTTTTATCATCTCCATATTAATATAAATATGAGATCCACAATCAGTATTCAATACCCAAGTGGAATAATAAGTAATAGAAGAAAATATCTCAATTATGTATGCACCTGATGTAGAAGCATCCGTATGCATCCGTATGCTTCTTATCTTTCAGGTTGGCCCGATAAGCCTACAGTTACACTTCCAATGCCCATCCTTACCACAGAAGTGATATTTTTTTCTTAGCTACGTTCCTTAGCCAATTAGGAAAATTGGGTCAGTTAGCTTGTTGGACTCTAGGTTACCTCTAAGGTTAATGTTCACACTCATGGTGTCTCTTACAACTGTGTAGAAAATAGAACGAGTTAATTATTATGAATGCAAATCATCGATTTAATATGATATTTTTAAATTTTTTAATTAAATCAATTACTCACACTATTTTATCAAGCTCAATAGCCCTCTCTATTAATCTTGAAAAATTATCAAATAATTTTCTAGTGGGCTAAGACCCTCAAATTGACTTACCTTGACCTTGGCTATGGTACAACAAATCTTAGTAAGCCAAATTAGGTAGATTTTTATCAATCACATCAAATGTGACTCCTAAATCATTTAGGGGACATAACCTTGTCAATCACATCTGATGTGATCACCCTAAACATTCTCTAGATTAGACTGACCCTGACTATGGCCAATTATGCCAGCTAACCTAGTTAAGTCAACCCATTGTTCTCAATCAACTCCTCATAGGTTTACTTGATCTTGGCTATGGCACAACAAATCTCATGCCCTAATGATTTTATATCCTGTGAATAATGGAAGGCTAATGACTTAATATTCGTAGAGGGATTTAGCGTATCTAGGTCCCATCATGCATGTACAATATTTGTATCATGCTAGGTTACATATCCTATATGTGAATTTTAGATTAATTTTAATTAGCCTAAATTTCATAAGATCCAATCTTATGGTTGGGACTCCTAATCAAATTAGGATCCTGATCACTATCAAATTTAGGAACCCTAATCATGTGACCAAATCAATTGCTACCATTCTGATTAACCTTAATTGATCTAATCAATTAAGAGCTTTCCTTAACAATGGCCAGATCAGCTGATCAATAGGGTCCTATTTAGCATACCTTTCGATCCCATTGAATGGGTTTTCTCAGGCAGCGAATGAAGCAATTAAAAACCATGATCGTACTTTTCTAGACACCAATGTAGTTAAGCCCAATTGATTAGACCAATTATGGGATCATAGGATCAAACAATGATATGGTTAAGTCTAATTTTTCCTAAACCTTATCATCTATTACACATTATGATAAGATAAGATAGTGATCTTTAGGGATATATGATAAGTATTAAATATTTTATAACAATTTATTTTAAATATTTACCTTATCATTATCTGTTATGATAAATTTATTTTCATCACATGAAAATCCTAATTGGTCTCTATCATAACATCCCTAACATCTATAATCTTGATAACAAGTCAAAATTTAAAATTTTAATTTTAATCTTGATTATCATGTTATCATGATATAATTATTTTATATTTTAATCACATTATTTATCATGTCAAAATTAAATTTTAAACATGATATGTTAAATTTTAGCCTTTATGATTATGTCACACATAAATCATAATTTTTTAATTTTTAACATGATCAAATCTAAATAATTTACATTTATTATCATAAAATAAACTTATTAAATATTTAATCTTCATCAATATAATTATTTTAGATTTTAATCATGTTATTTATCATGTCAAAATTAAATTCTAAACATGATATATTAAATTTTAGCCTTTATGATTATGTCACACATAAATCATAATTTTTAATTTTTAACATGATCAAATCTAAATAATTTATGTTTATTATCATATAATAAACTTATTAAATATTTAATATTTATTAACATAATTATTTCAGATTTTAATCACATTATTTATCATGTCAAAATTAAATTTAAACACGATATGTTAAAATTTAGCCTTTATGATTATGTCACACATAAATCATAATTTTTTTTAATTTTTAACATGATCAAATCTAAATAATTCATATTTATTATCATATAATAAACTTATTAAATATTTAATCTTCATCATATGGCAAGATTTATATTTTACATCGCATGTAAAATTTAGATCTATGCATATAAAAACTAGAACTCAGGTAATCTATCATATTAACTGAATTTGAAGCCTGAGGTGGCTCTGATACCACTTGTAGGAGAAACCCTTTTTCCTAACAAGCTTTGACCCTAAGCCTCCATTGTCGCATGATCATAGGCCCTTGACCCATGTTACCCAACAATGGTACCTATTAGACCAGCCAATGATCGGATCTGCCGATCCGCCAACACTAATGGGCGGAGAGCCTGGCTTCAATGAAATGGTCACCAGCGAGAGTTCTCATTGATGCCCTGCTTGACCGTACAGGTCAATTGGCTTTGATACCACTTGTTAGAAAACCCTTTTCCCAAACTAGCTTTGGCCCTAAGCCTCCATTGTCGCACGGTCATGGGCCTTGGACCCATGTCACCCGGTAATGGCACCTATCAGACCAGCCAATAATCGATCTGCTGGTCCGTCGACACCAATGGGTGGAGAGCCTGGCTTTGATGACACGGTGATGGGGCACAAAAAAAATTGGTGGAATGAGGGGATGGTGATGTGTTCTAAGTGATTACCACCCTTAATGAACATTTGAGCCCAAGCTATGACTGAATTCATGCATGGGAGAAATGAAGAACATAAAACCAGAAGTAGAAATCTAAACACCCTTGTGCAAGCTTCTTTCAAAGAAATAAAAAGATTAGGATCTAAAGGTATGGAAACCTTCAAACTAAGTTAAGCCACCTTTAAAACTTCAGATCTAAAGGACCAAGAGGTTTTTTTTTTCCAACAATGAAGTAAGATCTTTGTTGATCCATTCATTGATTTTGATGATTAATAAAGGAATTGAGTATATTTATTTGATTACTAATGGATTTTATAAGTGTTTCGGGACTTAAATTTATTTGATCAATTTAAAGGAATTAAGAAATGAATTTTGAATCAAATACAAATCAGAGATTTCAAAGTTTCAGAGCTTGGAGTCGACACCTAGAAAGTCTGGAGCCGACCCCATGGCCAATTCAATTTTAATCTGATTTTTGATACAACCTGGAGCCGACACCTAGAGTTTCGGAGCGACACCTAAGGTTTCGGAGTCGACACTTACTGTGTCTGGAGCCGACTCCGATGCTGGAACAGAGCGTTGATTTTCTGAGCATCCTGGAGCCGACACCTACAGTTTTCGGGAGCCGACACCTGACGACGGCGAGCCGACACTTACTTTTGCGGAGCCGATCCACGATGAACTCATATTTTACTATTTATGGAAAAACGATTCAGAGCCGACACCTGAAAAGCTGGAGCCGACTCCAACCCACCTGGACGAAAAATCAAAAATGCCAGATCAGCTCTAACGGTAATATTTTTGATTTCTGACATCTAACGGCTATTTTTTATGAATGAAAAATCCTT